>VZTG01008006.1:680425-732270 GCA_013397845.1 Melanocharis versteri
GTGTTTCAGTGCGCTCACCCACCGCGATGCTGCTCGTTTACTCCGTCCAGCCCTTCCTGCTCCCCCGTCCAGAGCCCTGAACTGAGAAATGGAGAAACTGAGACGTATTTTCTGCGGGCTTTTGAGACGGTGGAAGGGTTAAGTCAGTCAGGCCCTTGCACCGGGTGTATTGGTGCTCTTTGGCTCCTTGCCCAACCCTTCCTAAGAGCCGGGGTTGCGTCAGCGCGGGCAACACCGCGGTGTTCGGCAGTTTCGCCCTGCTGCCGTTCTCTGCGCATCGTGCTGGGGTCACGGAGGCATTTCTCACGGCATGTTGATTTCTTTTTTCCCCTCTGTGGTCTCCAGGATTTCTCCTCGTGTGTGGTGATTGTGTCCCTTTGTGGATCTTTGGCCGTTATCATCTCATCTCTTCCAGCCGGGGTGCTGGTAGGAGCCAAATAGTTTGTAGAGGTTCTTCCTCTGTCCCGGCGTTGTTGCCTCAAGCACTCTTAGGAGCACTGGACTTCACACTACTGGATGTGATGCCTGGCCCCTCATGCATCACTTGCCTTGGCCCTAAACTGAGTACCTAAAGCCAGTTTTGCATCCCTGCCTCACCACAGGAAGCTCTGGCACCTAAAGCCTTTGGTTCTGGGGATATTTTCCTTCCTACAAGGTATCCAAATATTGCTGCAAAACAGCCCTTCTGTGCATTACACAGTGAGGCCACGGAGCTTAGAGTAAATGGTGCTGGCTGAGTGCCACGCAGCACTGCCAAAGTGCCCATGGGCTCCACTCTCTGTGTTAAAATTTGGATCTGCTTCAGGATGCTCTGGAGCGCAAGACCACGGGGAAGGCAGGAGATCCCTGCTCCAGAGAAGGGATTCACAGAGCCCAGCACACGTAGCAGCCATGTAGCCATGTTGGCAAGTTTAAGTGGGGTCATGTCTACTCAATCCCCATTTATTTTATGTATAAGCAAAAGGTTATTGAAGTTTGCTTGAAAAATGGGAGATGTGTGGCTTGTTGTTCCTTTACTAATCTTGTCAGATGTTTAAGAGTTTTTGAGTGGAGACACTGAAATGTCTGGCCAATCTATGGGATAAATTTTTAAGATCTTTTTAGACACCTAAAGATGCAGGTTTCTAAACACCTTCACCAATGTGGATTCATGTGACTGACACAGAGCTGCCTCATAAACTTTCGATGCCCTGAAGCTTCTAGCCAAGACTTGCAGGTAAATGATTGTCCCATGGGCGTAAGCCATTAATCATCTGAATCATGAAACAAAGAGTTTTCTTATACAGCTACCACCCTAAACTCTTTGTTACTCCCCCGTGCGCTCTGTGCCTGCATGACATAAAAACCTGGAAAGCTGTGAATATTGTAAGCCCACTAGACACTGGTGGTTTGCGCTCCACTTGATGTGGGGTGGCTGGTTTGTCACCCCTTTACCACTCTGAGGACTTCACAGTTATGGGGCACTGTTCCTCCAAGCAAAGGCATCTTCTTCAGGGGCTTGTATAGTACAGGACACAGTGGCATGCTGTCGCCAGAGCTGTATTCTGTAAGGAGCTGTACAGGAGTCCTAAAGCCCTGAGAATGATCCACCAGTTCACACATAGCACCCAAGTGTATCGTGTCAGTAGCTCTCATGGCTCCCGCCTGCTCAGCTGTTTCAGTGGTAAGCTTTTGGGAAGCAAAGTCTCAGTGTGTATTTGCAGTATTCAATTTCGAGGCCACTGCTCCTGGTAGCTCTTCCTTCCCTTTGATCCAGCTCTTCAGAGTAAATGCACACATCCATACCCTTTTCCTGGATGCCACTTGATAGCCAGCTAGTGTGTAGATACAGTGGAGTTTGCCTTTAACATAATAAATTGGTATAAAATCAGAAGACCAGGATGCTGATTTTTTTAAGACTTGTCAGAGCAACTTCCCTTCTTGTTTCAGATGTTGCGAAACTTGCTAAATGTTCTGGGTTGAATCTGTAAGCTGCAGAGCCTGTCAGAAGCTTGTCCTCTCTCCAGCTGTTGGGGTTTTTTTGAGGGAGTATTCTTGCTGCTGACTGTTTCTCACCTGATTTTATAGTAATTGTCAATTGTATTGTCAGGTCTACTGGTCTGATTCACAAGTGCCTGGTGCAATGCTCAACTTGGTGCTCATGTGAGATAATACATCTCCATCTGTAGATCTGCTTGACAGCACAGCTTGAGGACCATATGGCCATGACTCTGACTGCCCACCATTTTTTCAATATTACCCCCAAGACTCTTTCATTTCCTTTGTAAGACAGGATTATTAGAATATTGTTTTGCTCCAAATAATAAAAAAAACAATCTGTGTTGCCCATTTCTGTTACTCTCCAGTTGAAGGAACTGAAGCCTTGGAGAGATAGCCCTGATGTTTCCTCATCCATAGCTCTGAATTGTCTGGACCGAAAAATCTTTAAGAGGAGGTTAACAACTCCTGCAACTTCCCCTTAATTTTGCCTAAAAACGTACCTTGTACGTTTGAAGACGTGAGAGCCAGTGTTTTAATAATTGTCCAATCACAATGCTAAAGTGGTATTTGCTTCTGTTTCCTGCCCAAGGCCCATAAGTTCCTCATGTACCTTTCTAGAAAGTATGTACAAGTGTCTTTCCCTTTCTGCATTGGCTGTCTCAGCAGGCTGACCAGTTCTGGTCAGGATATGCGCTCTCTCTTACTGTAGCTTTGCGTAGAGCCTAGCACGGTGGAGATCCCCACTTGACTGATGCCTTAGAGGTCCTAGAAAACATGTAAACATGAGTAATAATCCTCATAGTTCATTTACTTCCTGCTCCTCCCACCAAAGCAGAAAGCTAAGATCATTGGGGAAAAAAGCAAACAAACCAAAATCAAGCACCACTAGAAAATTTGGTCCTGGTGTGTAGATATATGTTGGGCATTGTTAAATGGAGAAAGTTTTCTGCTCCTGACTGAATAAAATGTGCTAGAAGAAGACCCCAGGGATGCTGGTCACCAAGACAGAAATTGAAATGACCTCCTGCTAACGGCCAAATTCCAGAGTACTAATGGCAGTTGGCTCATGGAAGACTCTTCTAAAATGTAATCACTTACTCAGAAAAGCAGTGCTGCAGATGAGTATTTGCAGCGTGGTCTGCATTTGTTCACGCCCCAGGAATATCAGCCTGGTGTTCTTTTCTAACCCTAAATGAATGGCATTGGAAAGACTTTGGAAATAATGGAAAGAAAATACATCATGTTCATGTAAGTTAAAGCAAACAATACACAAAATACAGTGACTTTGCTGCTGGAATGGTCTCTGCTCCCCTCTGTGTTCACTGCCAAAGTTTGTTTCTCCTCAATTTTTTTCCGTTCTTGTCAGTTCTCTGAGAAGCTGTGTTTTTCTGGCTTTCATTGTGAAGACATCTGTGCTCAGCCAGGTCAAGAGTTGATCTGGTGGTCTTCAGCTCCAATCCTTCATGGTTTGGCAGACCACAGGCTTCCAGGCTACAAAATACAGGCTGCCAAAGAGACGGAGAGGAGCACTGATCACACTGGTATTTGAGCACTTCCTAAGCTAATGTATTTATCTTCACAGGATTTCTGTGAGATATGAAATTACTACTGTCCCCCTTTTAGAGGTGAAAAACAGATGCAAGCAGAAGCTAATTGACTTAGCTAATGTCACACAGGAGCTAGTGGCACAGCAGAGAAATGAGATCAGCTGCCAGCCCCGTTGCCATGTGCCAGAGGACAGGTTGACTCAGGTTTGAAAGCCCTGTCGGTGCCCAGAGGCTTTTACAGCCCCGTGCAAAGGCAGAGCACGAGCTTTCAGAGCGCGGCAGCCCACAGCAGAAAACTGAAAGCACAAGCTTTCAGATCAAGGCAACCTAGGACGGAAGGGACAGATTTGCACTGAGATCCAAGTCAGGTGGCAGCAGCAATACCAGCCTGGCCCAGGTTTGCAGAGTGACTGGGCTTTTAGATTTCATTTTTGTTTTCCCCTAACTACTATTGAGCAGTGAATCCTGGTATTGGATCAAAGCTCTCTGTCTGATTTCAGCCTTGCCAGATAATCTGGGGGCTGAGAACGCCCTTCCTCACTTTCACACTAGTGAAAGCAGGAGCTTCTGGAAATGTAATTTCAACCCAATCCTTTTTTTTTCCCTGCTATTAATTTTTAGTCCTGCCCAGTTTATATTCAGTTTTCAGACCATGTTGAAAGCATTTTGAAAGAAGCCATGAGGCAGTTAATAAAATACTGGAGACTATGTTCAGAGACCTTAAAAAAAATTCTGTTTTGAAAGTTCATGTTGGGTTTTAAGTATGAGACAAATAATGGCACTAATATAGTTCATGTGTACAGGAGTGGGTTTTGATTAAAGCATTGAGGCAGGGAGTGGCATTGTCTTTTCCTCGCAGCAAATTTATAGGCCTTGTTAGCAAGGTTAAACTTTTGTGCTGGCTAAACTTTTCCACACTATCTTTCTGCCATAAAAATCCACCTCAAATTTTCATCTCACAGCCAAGTAGCAGGTGAAGTCATGCTGAATGTTTCACATTAAAGCAAGTATCCCAAAAGACTGTTCCCCAGCACCAGAAATGATTCTGGCCAAATGGCTTCTGCTTCCTCAGAGAACTCCACCTCTTATCAACTTCTAGTATTTTATAGGATTGCACAGCTGGTGCTTTTCTTTGACCATATCATCAGCTTCAGGTCTGACTGCAGGATGGATTCTGCCCTTGGTTCTGCATTCAGCAGCATCCACTGACAGCAGCCACCTAAGATAAAAAGGTAATTCAGAGAGCAGATGCAGCAAGAGTAACTGGGAGAAGGATCACCCTGACCACAGCTCTGCTGCAACAGATGACAGGCAAACAGGACAAATATACTGGATTGACATTTATATTCCAAAAGGAGCTGACACAATTGCTATCTATCAAATTTTCTTTTTAACTTGAAAGATCAGACCTGAAATTTTCCTGGTGCACTAAATGAGGAATCCCATATTCTTACCTCAGTGTTTGAGAGCTGTAGTCCTGAAAAAGTAATAAGAATAAAGTATTGCCCCCACATCAGCTAATCTCAGTCTTTTGTGTGTGAATGGCAAGAGGGTGTCAGGAGCCCTTTGACACAGGATGGTTACCATAGCTCCACAGCTGAGGTCTGTGAAGAAGTCAAGGAGAAGCATTTGGGTGCTCCATTCTCCTACAGTAAAGGCACAGAGGAGGGGTTTGGGTCCTGCCCAGCTGTGTATGTGAAAGCTGGGATCTCCCAGCTGAAATACTACAGGCGCCAGATCTGGTTTGGAGTGCAACAGGCAGCCGTGAACTTGGCAGAGTAGAATTTCACAGCTGACTTGCACTTATTCTTCTTACAGCCAACAGTGAGTTCTCTCAGTGCGAAGCTCCGCATGCAAGCTCTGGGCAGTGACCGGGCTGCAGCAGCCGGTCAGTGTGAACAGCATGAGAATGTCGTGGTGCCAGGGAAGGTGACAGTGCTGCAAGGTGTGACCGTGGTGTGACAAGTGGTGTGATCCTTCTGGTGGTAGGTACAAGAATCAGTCCTCCGCTGGTCTGCATGACTAATCCTCGCAGTGCTCACAGGGCAGGATTCACACCTGGGAAGAGGCCAGAATGAAGGATATATGATGCTTAATCTCATAAGCTTGAGCAGGACTTAAACGCTTCCCAGAATTTTGCTACCCTATTGCAGAACAGTCATGTATTATAGAAGTAAACTGAAATGATCCCCTAATGATTTTTTTCTTCAATTGATTCCTTCTGCTACCCCAAAATAAAAAACCCAGCAGGGACCAGCTGTCTTGACAGGTCATTTAACACTGTTTTTGTAAAAATAGATTTGTATTTTATAGCTTAATATTTTAGAGGCTGGTGACTGGTTAAACTTCTTTCAGCACCAGCACCTCTTGCTTTGGGCTTCAGCCTTCAAATAAGTCACCGGTTGTCATGATTTACTGCATATACTATGGGACAAGTGCAAGATTTTGACAAGAAAAGATATTTGGGTGTTATTTGAGGAGACATGGGGAAAGTCACTTAACTCAGTGTTTATATAGAATAGCTTTCTTGTTCAGAGGTCACCTCTGTTGGAATAACAGGTGCAGGCTTCAGACATCAGCTGCAAGGGCTGTTTTGTGCATCAGGGAGGTTATAGCTTTTCCTATTAAAGATGGTTGGAATTTCAGGGAATATATTTTGTTTGAATTTAACTAACCTTTCTGTCATGATTCTAGGAGAAAGGTGCAGCCTGTTAGCATACAATTGCTTCAGTGGTGATAATACCAGTGTCATTTCTCAGCACTGTTCCCATTAAGGTGTTCAGAGTAAGGGATGTGGAAAATGTGTCCCAACTTTGAAAATGTCTCTCTGCAAGCTTAAATAAGAGCAATAAAGTGGGTGAGGAACAGGCTATAAACAGGGTAGAGATTTTGTTAAAATTTAGGAATAAAGGATCTGCAAAAATCCTTTAAAGTGCTGCTCCGTGGAACTGTGCTGTCAAAGTGGGGAAGAGTGGGGGCTCCCATAGTCACTCTGCAAATATCAGGATGGTGTTTGTGTTTGTTTTTAAAAGCACCTTGAGATGGCATTTCTCCAAAACTGAAGGGTTAGGCGTGTTCAGCAAATGGGCTGGCTGGGCATTCCTGACCATCTCTTCCCTGAATCCTGGCCCCTACACAGAAAGCTGCAAGGCTTCCTCCTCATCCCACCTCTAAACCAAACTTCACCAGCCTGTTCCCATCTGCTGATACTCATTCTAGCAGCTCTCTGGGCTTGTCTATGTCTTTCTTCTCCTTCCAGCTCTGTTCCCTCCTGCACACACACACACAGATACACAAATACACACACACTGTACACACACAACCCCCAAAGCCCTCCCCGCTGAGCACTTGCTGAGCTGAGTGGCTGCCTGGGGGACTGGCCACCTTCCCCCAAGCTCTCCTTGCTCAGACTGCCTCCATGTCAAACTCCAAAACAGAGGTACTGAACTCATCCACACTTTTATTTCTCTACCCCATATTTTTGTCTCCATGTCTTTTTAACAGTTTCACCATGTCACTTTCCTTATTTTTTTTAAATAGGTTCTTGGCCTGGACTCGTGGCTGTAGTATCTGAGCACCTTTCAGTCATGCATGAACTGATGTGACTCATGTCAGGCTTGGGTGATTTGTTCTCTCTCCCCATTCTCTCCCCATTCTCTCCCAAGAAGGAGGGCTGCACATGCTGTGTTGGGTCTTTGTTTTGTTTGGGTAAAGTGTCAGTTTGTGAGATCTTCCTGTGAGCGAGAGGCAGGGGGTGTCACCCCCAATCTTCATTCTTTCGTCCCTTCAATGTACTCTGCTGGTATGTTGAAGATTTTCACAGTTTTTATGTTATCTCTGCGCTACATTCCTCTGATACCAAGAATATTTGGCATTGTATTTAATGGCTGAAGTATTCTGTCTTCTGTTTTTGTGCAAGTCAGTATTTAACTTCTAGAGGTCAAACAGAACATGCTGAGAAAAAAGCAGTCCACGCATGTCCTGTCAGTTTTTACACCTTCCCCTTCATTAACCACTGCTGGTCATAGCAGGGCATGGGGCTACATGGATGTCTGGGCTGGACTGGTCTGAACAGTTCTATGTCCTGTTTCCCAAAAATCTTTGTTGATGCTCTTCAAGCTACACCCCCAAAATCCACAAACCAAGGAAAATTGCAGTCTTGTATAATTTTTATACTTTTCATTCCATGGGATGTTAGCAGGAAGATAACTTCTAGAAGATGGGTTTAATTACAATAAGAACTGCACTTTAGAAAAGATATTGAAAGAAAGTAGTGTGATCATCAGATTCATATTTGGTTTAGGTGATGGACTCAGTTTTTGCTCTCTCTATCCTCCAGCCGTTTCTGAGTGAAAAAGAAGAGGAATGGCTGAGTTCAGGAGGAGAGGTGTAATGAATCAGGTGATTTTTTAAAAGTAGGTAAAGACCCCTAAATTCTCAAACAATTCATCTTGGTGATCATTAAATAAAACTGCCACTCAAAATCTCACTTACATAAGATACAAAATGGTCTGTAAAAATGGTTGTACAAATACGTTCCCTAGGGCATTCCTGTGGCTCACTGCAGCATCATATACTGTCTTAGGGATTGATTTAGAGCAATCAAAACTAATAAAAATGGAATTGCAAAGGAGAGGAGACAAGCCAGCTTCAGCTGCTGTAGTTGGATGTGGATATGCTTCAGGCAGCTGGGAGGAAGATGAGCCCATTCTCTTCCATGTCTTCTTCCCACCCACTTCTGCCATCCCCAGCATCAGGGACAGAGCAGAGCTGCCACTGAGATGAGCCTTTCCCCATTTTCCTGATGAGGGGCATCTCCATACATGGCCAGGGACACTCAATATTTTAAGAACTGACCTTCACATACAGCTGAATCCAGAAAAAGCTGGTGCTGCCACCAAAGGAAGCATCCTTGTCATCCGACTCCTGCTTGATACCACATTTTCCATTACATTAACAGAAGTGACTGCAGTATCAATCAAATCGGGTCAATTCTGGATTAAAACTAATCTGGGAAAAAAAAAAAAAAGAAAAAAAAAAAAGACAAGTTTTAATGATGTGTTTTCCCTTGCAGCCTTGCTTATGCTGGCAGCTGCACAAGGTGAAGGGCTGGACTAAGGACCCGTGGCAAGGGGAAGGCAGGGATGCTTTCCACACCAGGACTCCTTTATGCTTTTTGTTGTTGGACAATTGACACTTCCTTCTGCAGCCTTAATTATATATAAAATTGCAGCCTGATGTAAATGGTATTTCTTTGTGCCTCCTTTGATTTTAGAAGGTTTCCCTAGGTTAAAATATCTATCAGTACTTCCATCTGTAGGACCGAAGGCTCTGTGTGCTTTGGGTGCTGTGTTCTGTGCTGGCTGTGTAGAGCAGCTATAAATTCAGGAGGCTGCTTTGCATTACCGTTGGGGCACAACGCAGCCCACACTGGGGTAAATCAGGGACGTGCTTCATCTTTTTATATGTTGCATCTGAGAGACAAAAGGAGAGAGAACCTCCGTGCCAGAGAGCTAATCATCTCCACCCTCTGGTTTTTCCAGCTCTGAGCAGGGAGGCAGCCCCTCACGGTAGCAACAGTCGCAATCCCCCCAGCCCAACCCTGGCAACAAACACCCTCTTCTCCTGCTGTTCCCTATCTGAGTCTCTATCCCAAATTCCCAGCTGGATGCCGAGCCTGAGGCTTCCCCTCCACAGCTGGAGGCATTGACATGCTGGAGGAGAGCAGGTGGAAGGGGGAGCTGCTTGAAGATGAGCATGGAGGCTATAGGGGAAAAGGGGACACCTACAGAATTCGAGAGAGGCTGGGCTGTAGGATGTGAGTTGAGGACAGAGAAAGATATAGGAGGTGGTCACAGGGATACAGAAGTTGGCAGCTCTGCCCCCAGAAACCTCCCTCGAGGTGGTTGCATTACACCTGCAGCCTGCTGCTCATAGCACCCTCCACAATCCCACATCCCTCTCCAGCCTCCTGCTCCAGCACAGAGCTTCCTGAAGCCCGGCTGCCCTCTCCAAGCCGCCCTTTATTCCAGCTGTGATTCCAACTGCAGGCACTGCTGCCATGCCTTCGGTGGGCTTCGGCTTCAGGCATTCTATTACATCCCTTTGGTAGCTCTTTAACTCTATTGTGGTTTAAAATGTGTATCTTAATTTCTAGTTTGAATTTGTCCGGTTTCATCTTTATTAGCTTTTATTATCCTGTTCTTATCTGCTATAGAGCCTTTTAATATTGAAAGGCTGCAGACAGCCAGAATCCTCATAAGAGATGGGTCCTTGCTCCAGGAGCTGCAGCATATGCTCCTTGTGGAAAAACCATTTTTCCAGTCTTCCTCCTATACAAACATCTAAATGAAAGTTTATATCTAAGCATCTTTTTTTTTTTTTTTTTTTTTTTGAGGGGTGATTGTGCTGCTGAAACTTGGATGTCTTGCTGAACTTTCTCCAAGTGCAGAGATTTTAGCAGAGGTTTCCAAATTGTCAAAACTTGGCAAACAGGGCTTGGAGCTCGAACCTCAGCTCCGAAGACAGAATCTAGATGTCCAGGCTGGGAGGAGAAACATCGTTTTGTGGGTGAGGAGTTCAGACAACACTGCAGAGTGTGTGGGCAGTGGTGTGTGGCATGTTCCCATGCTGTGCCTTCCCACAGCACCCTGGCAGGTGAGGAAGGCTTTGAGGGAGGGCATGCCATGAAGGTGATGTCCCTCAGAGCCTTCTTGGGGTGCTTCCTCATGCAATTCATCATTCACATCTTATTTATGCTTCCCTAGTGCATGACCAGACATGCTGTGAGACTCCGTATGAAAATGCCATAAAGTAAAGAAGAGTTTTTATTGCATTGGCTTAAAGACTGCATCAGTCTTTCAAATGGCATTTAGTATTGCCACTTTGACTCCATAGATACAGCTCTGTCACGCTGCCATCATAAACTTCAACTTACAGCTTTGACCACGAGGCTGCACTTGGCAGTGACAGCCCAGCCAAGGAGGATGGAATCCTTTCCCAAGCTGAAGATACATAATCCCTTGGAAGATAATTTGTCTGTGAAAAAAACACACATTAGTGGGATTTGTTGTTTATATAACCCAAGAATGGTTTTAATTAAACAATAAATCTAAGAAGCAATTAGGCAAAAAGGGGCTGAGGCAAAATTGGTATTTTGAGAGAAAGCTGAGATATTGCACTTTAAAAATCAGGCGGGCTGCATGTTCAGCAAGTATCTGCTACAGCACCTGTGGAAGAGCCACAGTGTGGTGTTGCATAAATAGATGCCTATCAGGCGAGAAGCTCCATGGGTAGATATGTAATTATACAACTTTAGAAAAAAAAAAGGCATAATATTTATACTGCAGCCTGGATTGGCTTCAATCATGTGCATAATACATTTATTTGAAAACATCCTAATTATGTGTTTACCTGACAGAAGGAGCCATTACAATCACCCTGGCATGTAAATCCATTTTATAAATCTGCCTGCTTTTGCCTTTACCCAAGAGACATACACCAACTGCACGTTTATGATTATTTATTTTAAAATGTGAAATATATAAATAGTAGTATTCTAAAAGGATATCATTAAAATATTCTGGACTTATTTTTTTCTTCATTCTATATTGCTGGGCTTTTTTCTTAGAGCTTTTCTGAGCAGGGATGTTGCATTTCATATGCAGGGAAAAAATGCATTCTTAACACTCTAGAAATAATAACAAACCCCTTGAAAGATTTAAATTAGTTTGTTCCCTGAATTAAATGTCCCATCTGCTTCCCTTCCCCCCCCCAAACCTCTTCTTGCCACCCCCTGGTGTGCGTGCACATGGGTTTGTGGTTTGTTTTTTTTTTCTGGCGTTGCTTCTGAATTCCATCAAATGCACAGCTATTCCAGCCTGCTGGGGTTGTGCCTCGAAAACCAGGTTTGGGGTTTGTGCTGGGTGTCGAGTGCAGGCATCGAACCCCCTGCTCAGGGGCTGCACAGCCCGGGGTGGGAATGGGTGTGCTTGTGGCTGCTGGAGTGAGAGAAACACCGCGGCTTGGGTTGTGTGTTTGGTTTAAACTAAGAGCATTGGAGCATTTTGTATGGAGGAAAGTGAATATTAAGAATCCTAACAAGTTTGCAAACAGTCGCAAGGGGGAAGGGCAGTGAGGCAGGAGCTCAGCAACCTTGACAATATCTTTCTGAATAATGCTGGTTGTCTAATGTACTCGCAAGCTAAAGGAAATTCTAATTTAAGACTGACTATTCTGTACTCACAGGGCTCTCTCTCAGGCTCTGTTTCTCTCTTCCCCACCCTCTCTCTCTTATTTCCCTCTTTGTAGAGAGAATACTTCAGTCATATTAGAGAATGGCCTGGCAGCCTTAACTGCACATCATCTCCCTCATTAGAGACGAAATAGAACATGTAAATATTTTCAAACATGATGTTTTGTTGAATCTCTTCTTGTAACTCATGCTGATCATTAGCTTGTATTTTAGGCATTTGTAATGAAAATGCATTCATTTAAATTTACCCGTGCTTTTGGGAAATATCTGATTTTAAATTTAAGAAAAAGGGCAGTAGACATGGTTCTTCTTGCTAGTTGCATGTCCTGCCAGTCTGATTACACAATCTGTTATAATTATGCTGAGCTCTGCAGACCTTCGGGGAGCCAAGTTATACAGTAGAATGACTGCTAATTGCTATGGGTAAAACCTTGGGCCCATTGAAGTCAATAGCAAAATTTCTGCTAATTTCATAGAGAGTATTTCTAAGACCATCTTCAGAATGATAAACATCAATATTATTTAATGTACTAACTTAACTGAAAGGAAAACCAAATCTATCATTAATATTATATGGAGGCTAATAAACACAATTTCTTGAACACTTAAGTTACATGAAATTTGAAAATCTCTACGTCATCATTATTGAAGGACAACAGAGTTTCTTAATTTAAACTGACCAAGACAATTCCTTCTAATACAATTTGTTATGCCTCTGCAAAATTTATGATGGAAAGCTCTATGTCTGTGTGGCTTTTATGCCCAGGCAAAATGCAAAATGGCAGGAGGGATTTGCTGAAAAACTTCAAAATGCAATCTAAGTCAGGATTCAACATCTGGCAGAGTTTGGTTAAAGGCAATTACAATCTCTTGAAAGGGCTGAGTGAGGTGTAAAATGTGTTTCAGTGACAGCAGCGGTCTTTCCTTTGCCATAGTGCGAGGGGTGGCACTGTGTTTTTGGGACACTTGGAATGTGTGGCTGGTGCCCAGCTCCCAGCTCCTCAGAGAGCCACGGTTCATCTCCACCCCTTCCAGCCTCTCCTGGCCATGCCCATCTGCCTCCATCCCCCTGCTGAGCTCCTGTGTGGGTGCATTCCAATGTTTGCCATATCCCTTCTGCATGGCCTCCCTGTGACTAAATTCACCCTTCCCCAAACCAATTTACAGAAGTAATTGATGAATTCATTGAACTTCATGTACAGTTTCTAATCAGGTAGGGAGTATTTGAGAGAGGAATTGAAAATCAGAGCCATGGTCAGAAGTGGGAGAAAGCTCTCACCAGTACTGACCCATTTGCATTCTTTCTTCCAGTTCATATTTATTCCAAATTATCATGTAAGTTTCCATTGAGCAGTATTTTTTGTTGCCAAAACATAATCTCAAGCCAAACAAATTTAAGAATCAGCATAGAAGATTTCATATTCATAGAAGAACATGAAATCCTGACTAATCTTCATCATTTTTTAAAAAGAGAATGAGTCAGGATGAAACTGTAAAGCTGTGCCTAAGATAATTAATTTTTAAAACCTTTTTTTTGGTAAAGTGTATTTGGAATGAAAACAATCCTAATGGTAATATTGGTCTATTACTAGAAATGATGAAATTGTAAAAGCACAATTTTTTATAAAATATCATCCTCTGTCTTCAGAGGAAAAGATAGATCACATTGTCATGTTAAATGATGGTGGGACATAATTAACTGTCGTTGATCAAGGAAGGCAATGCACAGCACCATTTTTAAACCAATAGCTTTGATAATTTGCATCAAGGATCTTTTAGAAGCCAGTCAGGAAGTTGTCCAGATGATTATCATTGGTTTTCAAAGGTTTTGGAACTAAGGAAAGTTCAGAATCTGTTAAAAAACTAATAATTGAGGATTTAGGAAGATACACAGTTATAGGCCCTTCGTCTTGACAACTAACTACAGCAAAAGAATTAAATGAATGATACAGCACTCTAGTAAAGAATTAAAACTGGCAAATATAACTCACCCTCACTGAATTTATGGAAAATATCAAACTAATTTGATATACTTTTGAATAGCTGACAAATTCAATTTTAAAAAGCAATAGTCTATTAATACCATCTACAGCTAGACTTCTAATTGCCTAATACCAAGCATTCTCCTTAATAAATTAGAAACATGCAAGCAAACATGCTAAAGATTAAATGAATCTGAGGGTGGCTCCTCAACAGCTCTGGCACATGTTTGGCACTGTAATGGCAAATGAGGAATGCTCACAGGAAACTGACTAAAGAGCCCAAAGCAATCAGTTCCTGGCCATGCACATTTTGAATGTTTTAGCAGTGAAGAAAACAGAAAATATAAATTGTTAATCATTAGTTTGTCGATGGCACAAAAATTGTGGAAGTACTGAAATGCGGAAAGCCCTGATAGAAGATGAAAGAAGACAGTCTGCACCAAAGGCTTATCTTGGCAGCATGCCTTCTTCACAGTATGCCCTAAAATAGTATTTTCATTCTCTGTCAAAGGCTAAGAATATACCAGAAACCATAAGCTTACACTTAATACTTTTTATAATATGTATGCAGAACATTATAGAGTTTCTAGAAACCTCCGAACATGTATTCAGCCACTCAGGTCAGGGATGAATTAGCTAGAGCTGTAACACATCGGCACTTTTCAGTTTCTAAAAGAAAATTTGCAACCACAGGATTGTGTTTCATAGCCACAAATGTGCCTATCCTTCATGGATTTGTCTAATCCCATTCTAAGCCCATTTATACTCTGCAGTATCTCGTGACAATGAATTCCACAAATTCATATATATATATCTTGTGTGGAAAAGTGCTTCCTTTTGTTGGTTTTACACCTGTGACCCATTTCAGCTGGGAGCTTGCCAGTTCCTGTGTAGTGAGAAAGAATGAGTAGTTTATTTTGGATCACTTTCTCCACATAATTTCTAATTTTACAGACTTCAATGGCATCTCCTCAGCTCTGTCTCTTACAGGGTGCGTGATCCTAATTGTTCCTTGCACTGGCATTGTTTTTTCATGACTTGCTGCCCTCAGAGGCCTCAAGAAAGTTGTGAGGAATCAGACCAGAAGTTTGTGGAGACCAAGCAGGGGACGACAGCAGTATGTACCTTCCTGGTCTATTCTCCCTCATCCCACCATTCACAACTCAGGCTTTTCCTAATCCAGAAAAGATAAGCATTATTCTGCTTAGTTTCTTCTTGAATGCTGTGACCCTTCATCATGCTCAGCATCCTCTGGCAGCAAAGTTCCTCACCTCATTTGCTTCTCCTCTGAAGGGGCATCTCCTCTGCTTGGTTTTGAACCTCCGTCTGGTTGCTTGGCTCATGCCCTAACCTCTGGTATTGAAAAAGTCATTGGGGGTAAATTCCAATTCAGATTTTCTGGCCTGTAAAGGACCTTATAAACATTCAGCATGGTTTGTGTCAGTTCATGTCAGGAGTCCTCATCTGTTCAGGCATTCCTGTATCTCTGTGTACTTGGGATTCTGAACAACCCTTGGTACTCTACTCCCATCTTTTCCAGCTCTGCTCTCTGCTTTTCCCAGCATGGAACCAGAGCTGCACCTGGCATCCACAGTGCTACTGACCTGCTGCTGTTCAGTGGTTTGGTCTGTATTCCCTTCTCAGTTATTCTATTGCCTTTCTGCTCTCTGCTGAACACTGTGATGACATTTCCTGGCATTTCTCTGTGATAACCTCAAAATCTTTTCTCTGTGTGGTAACAGTCAACTCACAGACCAACACACGGACTTGAAATTAGATTTGTGTATTCTCATTACAGCACTTTGCAGATACCTACATTGGTTTTAGTGACATTTTATTGTCCAGTCATTTTGAATTGTACGATCCTTCTAATCTCTTCCAGGTAAATTCTTGTCCTTTAACCTTGAATAACCACTGTCAACAAATTTTTTCACTTCACTGTTCAACCTTTCTTTTCCAAATGTCTGGTGACTCTGCTGATAGCACAGGCTTTTGTACTTCTCCCATGATCTTGAAGTAGGGAGGGAAGGAAGAAGAAGAAACAAAAAGAAGGAATCAGTTCTGTCTGCAGTATTCAAAACGTGGTTGTAAGGTGGATTGGTTTGTAAGGCAGACTTAGAGAATGACAGTGATTTCCTCTGCTTCGTTCTCCACTCTTCTCTAAATAATTAAGAATCTCAGATCTACTTTTTAGGCTGGTGCTGAGTGGTGAGGTATTGTTTTCATGGAGCCACCTGCAGTGACTCCACAACCCCTTTCATAGTACAAGCAGCTAATTCAGGGCCCGTGATTTTATATGTTGTGTTAAGGTTGCTTTTTCCCTGTGTATTATTTTGCAGCTATAAACACTGAATTTAACTTTTAAACTCACTGACTCAATATTATGACATCACTCTCCACTCTTTGCAATCAGCTTTGGTAGTGTTTAGCTTCATTTCTGTAACCTGAATAATCTTGTATCGTCTTCAGACTGTGTCACCTCACTACTCACCCTCTGCTTCCAGACTCCTTCGAAGATGTCTCGAGAAACCTGTGTGCCCATGACAAAGTGAGGGAACCCAGCAAATGGAGTTTGCCAGCCTGCCAGGGGTAAGTGGGTGGTGAAGGAGGAAAGCGAGCGCTCGTGTTGCCAGTTTCCTGCTTTGGGGAAGAAGGTCCCTCCAACTGGCATGAGCTGCTGTGCTGCCTGCCAGGAGCGGCGGCTGCTACCCCACAGCTACTCTTCCAGGCGTCACAGGTGATGAACAGCAAAGAAACATTTACTGAGCAAGCCAGAACACAGTGCATAACACAGGAGCAGGCAAACAATATCTGTTTCAGTATAAGCAAATATTTATCTAAAAACAA
This sequence comes from Melanocharis versteri, assembly GCA_013397845.1. Taxonomy (NCBI): domain Eukaryota; kingdom Metazoa; phylum Chordata; class Aves; order Passeriformes; family Melanocharitidae; genus Melanocharis; species Melanocharis versteri. The sequence goes on from VZTG01008006.1 coordinate 697,036, forward strand.
AGCAGGATGCCTACGAACAAGGAATGAGGACTTTGGAAGTGGTGACTCTGAGAGGGAGTCGTGGGTCTTGGCGGGGAATCACTTGCAGACGAGCTGCCAGGGTGGTTTGGGGCCGAAAGAGCTGCAGAAATTCGAGTATGTAGAAATAGAGTAAGCAAGTGCTGGCCGGAAAATCCCATTGTCTCTGTGCTTGGCCGTGGTGGGGCCTCTTTATTGCTATATATAACAATATCTACATTGCTTTATTATATAAAGCTTACATTATTAATACATATTACATAAAATTTTATTCTTTTCCTCGATATCATTATTCCTTTTGGTCAAATTTCATAGCCCCTGGATGATGGGCTCAACTAAATCTCAGCTATTGTCATACCTCAAAAGTTAATTGAGACTGGTGGAACAGGGGAAGTGGGACACCAGCGGGTTGAATGATGAGCAACAGTAAACTACAGCCTGCAGATTACATGGAGCTTCCAGCAGGTTGCCACAGGCTTAGTACTTAGGCAAAGTATTAATTAACTTCTGTAGTAATGATCTGCAATGGAGTATTAATAGCACGCTGTGTGCATGCAGATCATCCCAAAGCTGGGAGTGTTGTACACACCAGTGGAAAAACATAACTAATACAGAAGGATCACGAACCTCTGCAGTACAGACAGGAGCTACCACAACGATCTGTACCTTGGAAAGACAGGGGCGAGTTGTTCAGACCATGGGGAAGTGGGGTCCTGTGTTTGATCCATCCCTGTTCATTGTTTCAAAGCTGAATAGAATCTGTCTGGTCAAGAGATCCTGTTTTAAAGGTAAATCTTTGCAGGGTCAGTGTTCCTACTGGTGGGCTCTGAGCCTTGCAAGGAGGTGTGTGTTGGCCACCTGCATACCTTCAGAGTTTTCCTTGGCTCCTTTCTGCATATTTGAGTACCAACATTTAAAACTCCCCTTTATGAACCTGCTGTATTGGTACAGTATCAGTTTTCAGGGTCACTGCCAAAGCAGGACAAACTGTTAAGCTATGAATCTGTGAAGTCTGTGGAGCCTAGCATGGGAGGCTGTTTGGTTTGGACGATGTAGGGATATAAGCAGGAATTCTGGGCTGAAATCAGATGGAAAAAATTTGATAATAACCTAGTGACATAATTACGATGAAGGACACCCAATACCAAAGGTGGAAAGGAAGGCAGGCCTTAGGGAGCACCTTGCAGGGAATCATGTCCACAGGGGAAGAGTTGAAATGGTCACCAAAGAGCTTTAAATTGGGCCTGTGCCTGCAAGCTCTCGTCAGCACCTGCCCACGTGTCCCCTGAGGCCAACCTAGAGTTGTCTCAGGCTCCAACCAGATCTCCTCCATGGGGTGGTTTCGCAGATGTTACTGTCTGAAATGCCTCTTCACCACGGTGTGGCAGCACTGGATACTGGATTTCTCCTCACCTACCTCCTAGCCAGAGTATGCCCTGGATTTATGGAAGCGGTCGTAGGACTCAACCCTCCAAGCAGCTGCTCTGACACAGTCATGGGGGTGGATGGCAACGCTCGCAGGTCTGGCTGGAGCCTCCGTTCTGCCTTCTGCCCCAGCTGGAGGGGGAAGGTACCCTGTGTGGTCAGCACCCACCCTGGCAGCTCCTCGAGGAGTGGCTGCTCTGCAAATGAGGCACTAATTCAACTCGCGTGTCCCAGTGGCACCCTGGAACCCTGTGCCATCGCTACCTCGGCACGAGACACGAGAGAGATCCCGCGCCAGGGCCACCAGTGGAGCTTCTTGCTACAGCAAACACACAAACCCTCCAACTCACATTGTGTCTCTGCTCTACCAGGTATTATTTTGTTGGTGAGCCAGAGCTTCAAACTTCTTTCTTACTTTTATCTGCCAGCCGTTAGCAGTGGGTGAGGAGCAGGCACGTTGGCTGCTCCTTGCCATCATCCCGCTGCTGCATCACTCCAGCCTCATGTGCCGTGGGGAGCTGAGTGCCCTGCCTGGAAATGCTCACTGCTGAGAAAATCTTACATCCAGCCTCATCTTCTCCTTTTTAACTTCAGGCTCCTTGTCCTACCATCTTCTGAGACTCTGAACTAATTCCCTTCCTTCATTTATATAGTTACCTTGAAGGTATTTATAGAGCAAGACTGCATCCCCTCTGACTCTTCACACTGCTAATTTATAAAACCTTGGTTCCTTCAGTCTTTCATAACCATGTGCCTTAATCCTGGCATCATTCCTATTACTTCTATTTCTCAAAGTGGAAGGACGTTTTTCATATTTTAAACTTGGAACAATCTGCCCTCAGGCAAGTGGACACGCACTGTGACAGGCTGCCCATCCCTCGGCCACGTGGGTTCTTCTCCCCACGGGGAGGCAGGCAAGAAGAGCCCAATGCAAGAGGGGTCCATCCCCAGGTGTGGTGCACAGCTGGCAGGCACTCAAATATGGGTGGGATAAAGGAATGGGGTGAGGGACCACACCAGCAGTGCTGCCAAGCTGCGACAATGGAGCACTGGACCTGTGAAGAGAGAGCCCACCCTGGAGCAGCTTTGCTGGCAGGACTTGCAAGCCCATGGGGAATCCACACTACGGCAGGGAAGAGTGTGAGGAATCCTCTCTCTGCAGAGGAAGGAGCAGCAGAGACAATGTGATGAATTGACCACAGCCTCCATTCCCTCTCTCTCTGTGCCACTGAAGAGGAAATCAGGAGTAAAGTTAAGCCCGGGAAGCAGGAATGGTGGAGGGAAAGTGTTTTAAGATTTAGCTGTATTTTTCATTATCCTACTCTGATTTAATTGTTAGCAAATTAAGCTAATTTCCCCAAGTCAAGCCTGTTTTGCTGAGATGGTAACTGGTGAGTGATCTCTCCCTGTCCTTACCTCAACCAATGAGGCTTTTGTTCTATTTTATGTCCCCTCTCCAGCTGAGGAGGGGAGTGATGGAACAAGTTTTTTGGGCTCCTGGTGTACAGCCAGGGTCAACTCATCACATTCCCCTCTCTATGAGGTCCCAGATTGCTGTGTGTTAGTGCTGGGTCTTGCCTTGTTGCATCCAGCCCTTGGATGTAATGTTCCCAGACAGACTTGGATGCATCCCAGGCTGTACTGAGTGCCCAGTGGTGATGCTGATATAAATGGTGCTACCTCATTCTCTGTTTAATGAAACTAAAATGCAAGTGCCGGTCCTGTCTCCGGTGGTAACGTCACTAAAATTGTTCCCAATTTTGAAGTTTCATTTTTATGGTTACTATCTAAGTCTATGACTCATCAACCAATTTCTAGCCCACACCAAATTCTTTACAGAGTTTTCATTCAATCTTTAAGAAAACTCAGTTATAGCACTACAAGAGTGACTCTGAGAGGACTGGCCACAGAGGGAATGGAGGAGCAGGCTGCATAATGAGGGCAATCAGTTCAGACAGAGGAGGAAATTAGTTGGAAGACACAGGGATGGACGGGGTTGGAAGCAGAGCAGTCCCACTTCCGGATGTCCCTGTGGGTTGAAGGGAGCGTGGGGCTGGGTCCTGGGCAGCAACTGATTGCAAAGCAGCTTCAGTTACTGCAGAACTCCCAAAACCACAAGCTGCTTGAAGGGCTCGAGGTGCATCCCACATCACCTTCCTCATTACCACAGTTAAGTGCACTGGGCTGGAGAGCTTTTTGATTCACCTCCAGTGTGAGCTGTATGCGGGAGGAGCTGGGTGAAGGGCAGATTCCCCAGCCTCAAGAAACTTCATACCACTCTCATACCAGCTCTCTCATATCTTAGTCCTTTCCCAAAACGTGAAAGAGCTGGGAAGGAGAGCAAAGCGTCTACTTCCTGGTGAGGGAGAGATGTGTGGCTGCTCAGCAGGTTATCTGAGAATAGAGGTTATTGGGATTCTTATTTTCCAGGGACTGCACTTAAAAAGGCTGTTGGTTATGTGAGCTGCTGGACTTTGAAAATAAGATATAGAGTTAGCTTTCCCTCCCCGCTGACATTCAGCTCCCTTTGGATTTTGGAAAGAATGTCTCCATGTGCAAAAGCAAAGGCAAAGTGCAAACACTCCTCTCCTGCCACATGGGAAGGACTGAAATACGGAAGGCTGTGTACACAGACAAGAGGTGAGCCCTGCAGGCAGGCTGCCTCACCTCAGAGCTCCCAGCTGTGCTGTGGAGCCCTGGGCAGAGGCTGTAGGCTGGGTAAGGCAGGAACAAGGAGAAGCAGGAAAGAAGATGGAGGGATGAAACCCAGTTTGAAACTCTCTTGCCAGAGAGCTGCAGGAAAGAGGGCAACAGATTCTGGCCCTGTCTTCTCAACCCTTTTTCATAAAGGAATGCACATTGTCCTCTCCCAGGGCCCAGATAACCCCTCTGATGAAGGGAAGATTATTTTTCAAGATTGTCTTCAGAGATTTCTTTAAAAATTCTCAGGCGCACTGTGTCTGGACCTGCAGATTTACAATATGTAGGTTGAGTTTTGTTAGATACTCTTTTACCATCTCTGTGTTTATCCTTTGCTCTTGGCCTCTCCAGCTGCTCTCTCATAAATTCTCTGCTTCCTGCAGAAGAATCCCCAATTTCTTCATTATCATTACTGAATGTAGGTGAGCACAGTTCTCTCCACTCCAAACCACTCTGGAGTCAGCCTAACTCAGCCTTCAGCTGCTGAAAGACTCGGATTTATTCCCTAATTCCTCTGTCCTTCTGTTCTTGTTTTTGAATTTAAAAAATTCATATACAAACACCACAGTGTGACTAGAGCGAAGCTGCCCACATGGAGGATGTTTAAAATGCACAGTTCAAGCATATGCTGCTACAGGTATACATTCTTTTGGCACTTGCTCACCTCCACGTGGACCTGGTGTGTTCATATATTTGATAGATTAAATGAGTAGTCACAGCTCTGCCCATGTATATGGGCTGTTTTCTTATTTCTTGTTTCCTAACTATCTTCTGTAATTTTGTTGCTGTTTTCTATGCTTCCCTAGCTACGCATTTCTTGTCTGCCATTTTATACCTGTGGATTATCTTCGAATTGCTCCTCTCACCACCCGGCCGCTCACGCTGCAATTGTCTCTGCAGAACTGCTCACCGCAATTTTCCCTGCTCCTGGCTGTCGTTGCCCATGGGTGGCAGAACCATCCATCAGCCACTCACAGCTATACAGAGACAGGACAAAGGCCCTGGCACCAACCCACTAGCTCTGTCTAGTGAGTGGACTGATGAAAGTGCAGCAGCATCTCTAGGGATGACCTGGAAACCGGGTGAGTCATTGTCGAGCACCTGTGCTGCCCCTCTGCCTTTGGGAGGTGTGGGGCTGACCATCTCTGTCTGCCCCCACTCATCAGCAAAGTGATGGTGAAAACTCTGGATGGCTTCAGTCTGCTATAGACCAAAGGGACTGCAGGACACGAGGAAAGGATATTCAACCTGGAGCTTCGTGTTGGTAGCCATTTCCTTTTGATCACCATGGGCGTGATCCTGCAAGATGCTGAGCACTGGAACGTGAATGCAGCAGGGCACCTGACACACCCACACATCCAATACATGTGTGTCAGGACTCCAGAGCTGTTTAAGACACTTGCCTGTCGTGTTTTGCTCGGTGCTTAGCACCTCCTGAGGCTGAGCATTTCAAGTGAACCCCCATGTGTGACATGCTTCCTTATGGCACTTGGTAGCCCAAATTTAGATGCAGTTGTATATTAGTGTGGTTGTAGAGACTGAAGGGAAAAGACCAGTCTGGGCATCCCACACTCCCACAGAACCAGAGCAAGGCTCTTCCCTCAGGACCCTTGGCTGCTCCTCTCGGATTTAAGCAACTGCAGGCTTTTCTAAGAAAGGAATAGTCTGCAGTCTATTTTAATCCTTTTTGCTGTGGTGGAGCCGGCAGGACAAGGCTCCGCAAAGCCGCCTCCTTCTGTTCCAGACCCTGGGTGGGTTTGTGTTCAGCCATGCCCAAGCGTTCCTAGTGCAGGCTGACCTCCTGGGTAGCACAGGTTTTGGGGGGGCAGGAGCCTGCTGCAGAGCCTGCTGCCCTCCTTTTGTAGGAAATGCAGTGCATGCCCCACCTGTCTGGCGGGCTCCAGGGAGAGACCCCCAGAGGCTCCAGCGATGACACTCCCGTGCCAAACCCCTGCCTGGCTGGCACAAGGCAAGCCCAGGAGTGGCTCACTGGGGCCCCTGCCCGCTGCCCTCGGGCAGGCAGCAAAGGGCAGGCAGGACCCCTCGGCACGGGAAAGGCTCTCCATCACCACGGCTTTAGCCTTTCCAGCACTCACTTCCCTCCCTGCCCAACACCAGGCAATTTCAGACTGCAGCACTTCTCTCCTGAGGAAATACTGGCCATAGATTTAGGAATAGATATTGCCAAATAGTATATTGTTTTCATAAATCTCTGTAGATCCGCTTTATATCCTAGAGGCTAGACATTCTAATTATTGCTTCTATTTTATCTAAATTGGCAACAAAGCCATCATAGCTCAGCTCAGAGACAGTGCAGGTAATTCTGCTAGACCAAATTTTGACCTTTTAAAGTTCATTCTGAAGTGTCTTCTCTGCTCTCTCCGGTTCTTGCCTGGCTCTTCGGTTCTGCTTTTTTAGAACCATCGCCCAATTTAAAATAGCAATCACCATAGCTTCAATACATTGTACCTTAAAGACGTAGGCAATTACTGTGTGAAATATCTCAGAAGCAGGACTAATATCAAAGGGCATTCTCATACCCTTACAACATCCAAATAGCATATTAAAGATCTTGTTGAAGTTAGATTTAAGCTTGTCTCTTCACAGTTTATTTGCTGAAGCAAATGCCCTTCATTTCACAGTGATTTTTTCCCCTTTTGCTGGGAACCTGCCTGTCATACAGTGGTTTCACAGAACAGTGTTCATGTGTTGCAGTTGCATTTAAATAATGTAAACCAAAGCATTTCCCTCCTTAAGCTGCCTCGGCAGTGACAGATACAGAATTAGCTCCATCTGAAATTTTTTCTTCTTTCAACAGCTCCCAGATTTTCTATATGATGTTGCATTTTTGCTTTACCCTTTAAAAGTGGGGGGTTTTTTGTTTTTTGTTTTTTTTTTTTTGTTTGGAGAGATCATTGAAGTAACCGATCTTTGGAGTTTAATGTGGTATTCCCTTTCCAGACCACCTCAGTCCAACCAGATATCTGAGAATCCTCCCGGGCTAAGCCTATTATAGCAAATGTTTCTCCTTCTTTGCAGATGATTTTTTTTTTTTAATGTAAATGACATTCTGTGCGCCAGCTTTTAAACTAAAGTGAGATTCGACTGTCACAAAGAGTGTGGAGTGGCACAGGGTGAATATCTCCCTATATGTCATCCTGTGGCATTTACAATAAAAATATTTCTAAGTTCGCAATTAGGAGAGGTTCTCAAGTGGTGCCTCTGGATAGAATTGTTGGAAATGCATTATCTGGTGCTTGTTTAAAGACAAACAATGTTATGTGTTATTGTTCTTTTTTATATTCTAAATGCAAAGCAGTCTTTGTTATAGGCCCTTGATTAATTCCCATTACTGTAGCACCCTGAATTGCTTTCAAAGAGTGATTTCCAAAGCGGCTGGTGCCTTTCCGCAGTCCCAAGGGAGGTGCCTGCTGCCTCCCCGTCGGGAGGCTCTCAGCCCATCACCCCACGCCCATCACCCGCTGCCCTCACCTGTGCCTCAGGGCAGGGCTGGCTCAGCACAGCATTGCCCAGGGCTCCAGTTTCAGGGACACTTCCACAAGCCCATCTATTCCCCAGTTCCGGCCAATTTACTTTATCTTGTAGGGGAGGGAAATAAGTTAATATCCCACAAAGCTTCAGAGAAGGGCATTAAAACCCGATGCAACTGCCTTCTCAGAAGCTGGAAGACAAATAATGCCAAATATGTGATATTCTGGGTGGATGGAGGCAAGGGTTTTAGTGCTTGGTAACATTGCCAACTTCTGGTGGCTGCACACCCATTTCTCATTCTTTTCCCTGTCAAGTTTGACCACTCACTTGAACATATTTGCCCCTGTACAAGGGTTTGCTCTGCTGACATTCGCTGCATGTGCAATCTTGTCTCTACCCTCTCTGCCAGAAAGCACCCTGGCACAACTCTGCCACTAGCAGAGAGAATTATTTTCTGCACTATTTGTGGCATATTTGACTAAACATGATATGATTTTCGCCTTGTGTTTCCAACAAAACTTAGCAAACAGGGACTCCCGCCTGTCAGAAAATGTCTTATTCCTCCTTTCTTCTCTTCACTTTTAGCCTTTTGTTTTGGAAACGATGCAGCATAAATAGCTGCTTACTCTGCAGAGAGGGATTTAGAGCCCTGCTGGTGCCTGCTAGCCTTTTCATCCCCCCATCTCTCCGCAAGAGCCGTGTACAGCCCAGCAGCCGACCTGCTGCCCATGCTGGATTTCACCCCAAAAGCCTCTGGCTGAGGTTCAGGTTACAGCAGTTTCTCACAGCCTTCTGTAACTCATTTACTTAATGATCCTCTCCATACAAGTCTGTCTGTTATTAATGAGTCACTAAGTTTTCAACAATCCTGTGTTTGAGCTTTAAGGTTTAAGCCATCACATGTGCATCCACTAATCTGCATTGCAATTAATTATGAATAAAAATGAGCTTTTCTTCTAAACAAAGTCAGAGCCTCCCATGTGCCCTGTGATCAGCACCAAGGCTCCATCCTGGTGTAAAAGGGCTCCATGGCTGCAATGGTGGCAGCTGCCTCTGCTGTCTTCCCCAGGATTCTGCTAATTCCCCCTCTCAGGCATGCCTGCTCTGGGGGTTGGCAGGCCAGTGCTACTCCCTGTGGTTCCTCTGCACAGTGTCCCACCGGTATTTCAGTCACATACCCTCCCCCCAGACCTCTGCAACGCCAGCCAAATCACAATTGACTTCATGCATGAGAACTTCTCATTCCTCCTGCCTATTCCCTTGGTTTCCAGCCTCGATGCAGAGACAGCTCTGACATATTTTGCTTATTCCCTCTCTAATTCTCCCTCTAAGTTTCCAAATCTCATCACAGCCAGATTTTCTTGCCTGTGCAGACTCAGAAATCCACATGCAGAGACAGGGGGAGACACCTCCTTTGGGCCCCTCGAACCTTCTTCTTGCTTAGGGCTGCCTGGTGCAGGGGCTCCCCAGGAGATGTCCCTAGCAAAGGACATGAGCTCATTCCCTGAAGGGATGCAACTGTGCCCCTGACAGGGCACTAGCTGTTGCCCAAACAGAGAAAAATGGAAAAGCAACTTCATGAAAAATTTATTTCTGTTTTGCTTGGTTCCAATGAAATCTTTTCCTTAATTTGTTTCCGTTTTCAAAATCTGACACTTCTGTGCACCCTCCCTCATTTTTGTCACATTCTCTCCACCTGTGTGTTTATGGATTTTACTTTACCCACTCTCGTTTTTTTCTCTAGGAAAAAAAACCCAACCCACCCCAAACCCCTGTTTTTCTTATTCTGCCATTTCAGATCACCAGAATTAGTGCTTCTTTTTTTTGTTTCTCTCTTGTTACTTTTCCAAAGTTGAAGAAGTTTGGCCCTGTTCCAGCTAGAAAGGGAAAAGTCATAAGGCAGTCCCCGCCCACTATCCTTCTGCTCCACTCCAGAGCAGGAACAACTAATGGGAAAGAGATGGGAGAAGAGGCAAGAGAAATAAAATAACACATCAAACTTCCAAACTTTTTATTTCAAAGAAATAGATATATTTTTGTAATTTAAAAAAAAAAAAAAACCAACCCAAAATCACTAAGGAAGAGACATTACTTTATATCCACAGCATTTTTCCCCCAAATGAGACACTTCTATCTTTCAGAGAGGAGCAGGATGCTTGGAGAGGTGCTTGGGTAGGGGCATGCACAAAGTGTGCTCAAGAAAAGCTTAGCACAGGGCCTCCGTAGGGCATCTAACCCTGGTGTCCTGAGAGCTGCCCAGCCCTGCTGAGCTGGACTCAACATCCTGAGAAAGAAGGGAGAGAGGGAGACAAAATCAGTCCTGAGCCACCTCCTGCCCCTGTGGCATGCAGGCCATGAACATGTCGAGGCCAGCACAGGTGGTCCTGGTGTCCCTGGGACAGCTGAAGCACCCCTGGGTACAGAAGGGCTTGTGCACAACAAGGCTGTGGAGCCTCCCTAGAATCTGGATTTACCTATCTCACATACAGGAATTGGTTGTGAAATTGGTAAAACCATTGCCTTATAGGTAGCTGATCCAACACCTCCTGCCCTCCTGCTAGCATCTTGTGTTTCCTTTCCAGACTGGATTTTTCTAACTGCTGCTTCAGCCTTCAGATCTTGTTGCTCCTCTGTGAGACGGAGACTGCTGAACTGTCAGGAACATTTCTGGCTGAGGCTGGAGCATCCCTCAATCTTCTTTCCAGCAAACTGAGCAGTTTGTACCATTCCAGTCTTGTACCAGAGCTTGTTTTCTGATGCCTGAATAATACATATGGCTTTCCCCTCCTGAACTTTGATGACCTTTTTGATTCTGGACACCCAAGTTGCCAATAACATCCATAGTAATCATTTCAACAGTAATGTGAAGAGTCGAGATGCTCCCCTGCTTTTGTTTGATATTCTCCTGTTATATATTCAAGGAAGATGTTGGATGCTTTCAGCATGCTGTTGAAATGAGAGCTCATGTGGAGTCAGTTACCTGAAATCATTCCTGAGCCGCCTTCTGTCACAGCTTTCCAATCCCCATCCTGGAGATAAAGGCTGCAATCTTTGTTCCCAGTTGCCTTCGCTTGCATGCACCCGTATTAAAATGCATTTAGTTGGATTATGGCCATTTTACCAGGCAATTTAGAAGATACTGGAGCAGCAACGTGGCCTGCTCATTATTAACGTCCCTGCCAGCTACTACAGTGCCTGCAGACTTCACCATCACAGCTTTTTAATGGTCAGGTTGACCACTGGATAAAAACATACACACTGTTGCAACAGGAACAGATTCCTGCAAGAGACCTCACTGGGGACACCTCCATCCTCCGAAGGCCCCCCAGCAGCCACCACGTGGCGAGATCTGAGACAGGCTTTAGACCATCTAGTTTGTGCTCTGATAATTCCTTCTGTAGCGTGGGTTTTTGCATACCAAATGTCATGTAGCAATAGGCAAAATGCTTTGAGGAATTCCGGTTTGCTATAATGGTACACTCGCCTTTATCAATCAGACCTATAAGGCTGTCCAAAAAAAGACCCCACAAAAAGACATGAACCAAACAGTTCATGAGCAGGCCTCTGGGCTGTGCCTTTATATTCTTCTAAACACTGGAACTACACCGACATTTCTCTAGTCTTTTGGAATTTGACCATTTTTCCAAGATCTGTTAAGCTGTGGCGTTGGCTTGAGTTAGTTCCTTCTAGACTCTTGAGCATCAGCTGTCTGGATGATCTGCAAATGCTGAATTCGAGGAGATCATGCCTCACATCCCCCATTGTTACAGATGGCAGGATTTATATTCCATCCACAGTATCATCTGGAGATGAATATATCCTCCTGCTTCATTCCAAATACAGAACAGAAATATCTACTAAACATTTCTGCCTTTCTGCACCAGCCGCCATCTGGCACGAGCAGGGAAGAAGCAGCGCTCGGAGCCAAGCTGCAGCGGTCCCGCCAGGACGCTCGTGCCATGAGCATGCCCCACACACCCTGGAGTGCTGGGGGGCGTGGGGCACCCCACAGCCCGCTGCCAGGGCTCTCCCCTGCCTTCCCTGCACTCACCGGCCTGGTTCCCTGCCGAACCTTGCTGCCGGCAGGGCACTGGGGCACACCCGCGGCCCTTGCCCTCTGCCTCAAGGCCAAGCCGGCAGCCTGGCTCCAGTGAAATTCCCCATCTGACCCCGGGCTGAAGAGGCCATTGCCATGTAAATCGCCGAGCCTGGAAGGCAGAGAATGTGGAGCAGCCTTGATGGAGAGGGATGAGATAAGGGGGCTTTTATTGAAATTCAGAAATCTTTTATTCTTTTCCCACCGGCCACTCAAAACAGCAGCTGAAAGCCAAACTGGGGCTTGTATGAGACTTGTTAGAGGAAAACAAACACGAAACATGCAAACAGTGCTTTGGATGTGTGCCTTAGAGTGGAAGTCACCTCTTGTGCCTCTCCAAGTCACCCTTCTCCTCTAGTTCCCATCTGGCCTGGAGTGGCATCCCCATGCTGTCACACCAGCTGGGCTTGATGGTGCTTTCCTGGCTCTCTCTGGTTCCTCCTGGCTGCAGCATCAAGGGCTTAGAGCAGGCAGCCCCTCAGCCCTGTAAACCACACATTCAGGGAACACCAGAGTCCCGGGGCTGGTGTGGGTGAGATCACAGGGAAAGGATTCCCAGCCTTTCCCTTGATCCTTTTTTTTTTTTTTTTTAACATCAGTGTTCTTTATTTACTCCTTATTGCATATGGCAAAGCCAGGAGGAGAGAAGAAGAGAAAAAAGGCACAAGTCTGCAGGGGAGAAAAGAGAGGCGTTATTGTGAACGTGTGTTGTCCCTGGCTGGTGGCACAGCAATTCTGTGGGATGTGGGATTCCCTGCTCCAAGGGCTGCCTTGCTGGTATGTCACAGTCGGTGGGGGCTGCTGCAGGAAAGGCTGTGCTTGGGTTGGAGGATGACTTCTGGCAGCAGTCACTGCACAGAGCAGCAGTGCCGGGCTAGCCTGGCTGTGTCCCCTCAGCAGCAACACGGACTCCGTTAATAATTAACCAGGTGCGGAGACAGGCGTCCCACGTGTAATGGCATCGCAGACATCTGACACTGCTAATGGCCTCCTCACTCTGCCTCCCGCAGCACAGCTGCCAGCTGATCCTGCCACTGCTCCTGAAGGTCATCCCCGCGGTGCCATCCCCTCCCAAGGGCTGTGCCAGAGCCCCTGCTGCCTGCCTGCCTCAGCCCACGTCCTGCCCCCAGGCTCCAGGGTCACAGCTTCACCCCTGGGATGGCTCTTGGGGAGCCACTTTCTCTACAGCCCCCAGTGCCTGCAGGAGGGCAAGGGCAAACCCAGCTGGGGTCCACCAACCAAACATACTGCTGGGGTTTCTGGCAAGGAGCCATCCTACCTTTCGTCCAGATTTGTTTTTCCAGCTAGGAGAAGCCCTCTGGCATGGGCCAGCGGTCCCTGTGCCAGGGCTATGAGGTGCTGTATCAGCACCGACTGCATGTGCTGGCTTTGCACACCCACACCTGGGGGATGCATCCGTGTGGCTCCCTGAGTGCTCTCGAGCTGCCAGGACACATCAGGTTGGGTGTAGCATTGGGCACAGCCGGTCATGGGGAGGCAGAAAACAAGCCCATGGGGAGAAAAGGCCATTGGCAGCAGCTCAAGCATCGCTGCAGACGCTGGGGCTGTGCTGGGACGTGGGCACACAGCCCTGTCCCCCCATGCCAGAGAGAAACATCTGCAGCGGTGTCAACACCGGCTCTGGCCCTTACAAAAGGGACTGCTGGAGGCACAAACTTCAGGGGGTCCCTCTGAAGAGACCACCCTGCTGTGATAAGGCACCAGAGTCCCTGGAAAATGAAGGCAAAGGTTCAGGTAGGGGATTAGCAGGTGGGATTAAAGGCTCAGCAGCTCTTGAAGTGGATCTGAATCACACTCTAAAGCAGCCCACCGCAGCTCTGCAGTGAGGAATTGCTCCTTGTCTGGCTTAATTACATCTTATAGCAATTCCTTGCTTGCTGTCTGTGCTCACCTTTCCCAGGGGTCACAGTCCTCCAGTCCCTGGAGGCAGTTTGGCCATCACCATGTTTGGGGCTGACACGGTGAGGGTAGGGAGGCCAGTGGCAGAGCTGCCACCAAAAAATCACTTGGAAATGTGAAGAAATGCCTTTCATCCATCAAATTTCAGTCACCAGCAAAGAGATTTAATTTTAAGCACCATTTGATTTTAAAGAACCAGAATCTGCTGACCTGAGAGCTGGTGGTGCCACCAGGCTGTCCCCCTGCACCTGAGCACCCAGACCCCTCCAGCATCAGTGTTGGCAGCCAAAAAATTGATGTCTGATGTGCCCAGCAATGTTTGTCACCTACTTCTCTGACGCATTGTGAACGTTCCCAAATGCCAGTGGTGGATGCTGTGGGGATGCTTGTGCCTCCCCAGAACCCCCAAACACTGGCAGTGCAGGACAGGGGGGATTTTCACTGTGCAGTGGCGTTTCACAGCCAGGAAAACTCTCCCATTTCCAAAGACAAGGAGGGGGATGGAAGGGGCTCTGCCCAACAGTGCCCATATCAAATAGGTAGCCCTGGGAAAAGGGCTGATCTGTAACTGACTCCAGTGGTGGATATGTGGAAGAGTGTGGATGGGAAAGCAGCCAAATGAGGCTGGGTGAAGCCAGTGGGTTGCCAGTGCTGTCACACACAGAAAAAGGGCCAACACAGAGCAGTTGGGGATGGATCCCCCTCTGCCCCCACCAGACAAGAGTCTGCAGTTTAAATCTGTGTCATGAGAAAGTATTTCCTTGATTTTAAAAGTGCCAAGCCAACTAATTTGGGTGCTCTACTTGTTTTGAGAGACACAGCGAATACTGAGGACTTCAAGGCTGCTGAATTTCTTCTCCAACAAAAGTCACAGCTTGTCACCCCACCTGGATGGTGCTCAGTCCCTCACGGAGCCAGGATAGCCACCGGCTGCACTGCTTATCTCATGGCTCTGCTGCACTAGCACCCCTTTTTGGAGTGGTTTCTGTTCTTTTTCCAGTATCCTTCCATCCCTCTCCTCGCAGTTTTCGTGAGCATCACTTGGCACTGCAGAGAGGAGCCCACAGGGATATCAGGGTCTCCTATCCAAAAGGCAATTTAAAGCCCTGCATTGTCTGAGAATGCTGGGATTATTTTTCCACTGTGTGCAGCATTTTGCTTCATCTGACTGTGTTTCACCCTCTCAATCACGAGTTTCGTGGCCCAGGTGTGGCCCCCAGGGGCCATGCTGGCTGGGGACACTGCAGGGCTGCGGGGAATGCCGGCTGTGGAGTAGACAGGGAGGGGATGCAGAGGTGTGCGGGACGGGCACTCTCCCGTGCAGGGTTGCCATATCAACAGGTTCTCTGGGAGTCTCACTGCAGATGCAGCATTCTGGGATGCTGTGATACGAGCTCGAGCACTCCTGGCTTCTGTGGCCTCACATCTCTTCAAGTGCCCTCTCCTCTCTGCTTCCCGGGGGCTCTGCCACGCATGTCCCCTGGTGCATTTTGCTTCTCCCAGTGCTGCCAGTTCGCAGCCTGCTGCCGGCATCCCTGCCTGCATCCATCCCTGCCGAGCAACAGCCCCTGGTCATGATCACAAGGCAGCAGCTTGAGCAGCTGCAGCTGATGCCGAGAGGGACAGGAGGGACACCGAGCCCACAGACAGGTGAGAAAGGAAGCAGTGGGGACCAGTGGCTCCTCCCAACACCCTGCAGCATCCCCCACATTCGCAGCAGGGCTGCCCCCTCAGCCCACAAAATGCAGAAAGGGAGAAAACAGCAGCTGCATTTACTAATTTCAGAGGGGGGAGCAGAGTTTTATTGTCTGATATCAGCCAAAGCACCAGACAGCAATGCTGAGTGCCCCATACTGGAGTGCCCTGAAACACCCCGAGCCTCTTCCAAGGCCTCTGTTACCTCCACATGGTTGTTCTCCAGCTGCCAAAATTGGTGAGATATGCTGAAATCAGTGAGACATGCTCTTTGACTGCTGGCAGGGCTCAATGGCAGAGATATTTCATCTGGCAAAACCTGTCTGAGCAGGAGGCTGAGGCTGCCAGAGCAGGGGGGGGACCACCACCACCACCTTTCATCCTCCTGGAGGGATGGGATGACAGTGTGGGGTGGTCCAGGAAGCTCCCAGGGAGCCAGGGAAGTGTCAGGTAGAGGTGAAGGGGGCAAACAGGTGTGTGGGGTGAATGAAAATGGGGGGCTGTAGGACAGCAAGAGGTGGACATGTCCCTGCAGATCGAGGCCCCCACAGTTGATGGAGGAGGCGGAGCGGGAGGAATGTGCTCTGGAGGCATTTGCTACTTCAGATAGCTGAGATGCCGGAGCTGGGAGGGTGTTTACATTCCCTCCCTTATCTGCACACAGGCACTGTGGGGCCCCTTTCCTGCTGAACAGGTTCTCCTCGGCGGGGGAGAAGCAGCAGCTCGGCGCCAGTGCTGACCCTGCACGGTCCTTGGTTGCCAGGGTTGCCTGCGGGGACGGGAGGTGGGATGGGGCAGCCGTGTGCCAAAGCCCTACTGAACTTCTGTCTGCATGGGGTGGGTGCGCTGGGCATCCCCCAGAGCACACCCCACCTCTCCTCCTGTGCATGCACCTCTCTGGACACCTCATCTGGGGGTGTGTGTGACGCAGAGTCACTCATCATGTTCTTGCTTGTGTGGCTTTGCCCGTCAGGGTGTAAATCCCCCTTTGCTCCTTGCCTCTGGGAGCCACACGTGCAAAAGGGTCCTGTGGAGGAGCTGGGGGTCATGGCATCCCTAGATGCGTCCCCCACTGTGCCGCGGGCAGACAGAGGTGTGCCCTGAGCCTGGGGGCTCTGCTCCATGGGCGGCACTTCTGGGTGCTGAGCCTCTCCCCCCTGGACACTGCCAGGGCAGAGGGTGATGCCAGGGACAAGACATGCTGGCAGCACGGCACTGGCAACCTGTCTGCTCGCTGAACTGAACCTGGACCATCTCCCCACGAAATTACCAGCCCTGGGACTGTCCTGTCAGCAGCACAGGAGCTGGGAGAAGCTCGAGGCTGCTGCTGCTGCTGCTGCTGCTGCTGCTGCTGTGCCCGGGGCGGCCCCCAGGTACCAGCACGGCTGGGCAGGCAAGGCAGCGAGTGCTGGGGCACTGCCACAACCCGCCTGCCCACACTGCACCCCCACATCAACAGCCTCAAACCCTCCTAGAGCTTCCACATCGTGTCTCTCAAACTGCTGCTTCTTCTCCCCAGACGCCCCACAAATATGTTAAGTGACACAGGGCCGTGGCAGAGCCTGCAGGCCCCCGCAGCTGCCCTGTGCTGGGACGACAACTGCCCGCTTATTCCTCCTCTGTTTTCTCTCTCTTGGTGAGCCTTTGATCCATGGCAATACTTTGCCTCTCACTCCACGACAACTTAATTTCTATAGTAACCTCCTGTGCTGGATCTTGTCAAAAGGCCTTTTGAAAATCTGAATAAACTGTCGAGTGGTTTTTCCTCTACTCACTCTTTACTGAAGTATTAGAAGAGTTCTAGTACAAGAAATGAGGCTGGGTAGTCCTGGCTCAAGCCAAACACGTTGCAATCATCCAGCCACTCAGGTTTTGATAATTGTCTCTTCCAATTTGCCAAATACACAGGATTTTTCCTTGCAATGCTCCCACAGCATCAGCAAGGCCACCCCTGCCATGGTGGTCCCTGGGAAAACCTGGGGACATGAGAGTCCCAACCCTGCCCTAGGCCAGCCGTGAGGGGGATTGCCACAAGCCACTTCAGCTTGTTACAAAATTTTAATTAATCTATGAAAATTTCCTATCTGCAAATAATTCAGATCTTATGAAATTCCAATAAAACCATTTATCACAGCTGGCAATTTGATGCTGGCAGCGGAGCTCTTGGACGCTTGGGGAGTAATTGATAGCCTAATATAATTTTAAATTAGGGTTTGTGTTATTAATTTCAGCCTTCTGAAAACACCTCTTTGTTTGGACTAAACCCCACTTCTCCTGTGACACTGCAGGCAGCGGGCACACACCCAGGGCTGCCCGTAGGCTGCAGCCCTGCCTGTTCCTGCTGCCCTGCCTGCAACGGGGCCAGGGACACCCAGCATCCCGTGCAGGCTGTGACACCAGGAGCAGGGCTGGCCGGTGACACGGCTGTGCGTCCCGCGGGAGCAGGGACACCCAGCATCCCGTGCAGGCTGTGACACCAGGAGCAGGGCTGGCCGGTGACACGGCTGTGCGTCCCGCGGGAGCAGGGACACCCAGCATCCCGTGCAGGCTGTGACACCAGGAGCAGGGCTGGCCGGTGACACGGCTGTGCGTCCCTCGGGAGCAGGGGTGGCTCCCTGGGCGGGAGGGCTGGGGAGGAGCAGCGGAGCTGAGAGCAGCGTGTACCCACAGTGGGGGCTGAGCACGACCCCCGTGCCCCAGCTCACCACTTTTGCAGTTAAATACTCGGATCGAGCAATTTACGCTTACGCATCCATCACCTTTCAGGGACGTGGGATCTTTCTCCCCCTGCTGAGTAACATCCCTGCG
Organism: Melanocharis versteri; assembly: GCA_013397845.1. NCBI lineage: Eukaryota > Metazoa > Chordata > Aves > Passeriformes > Melanocharitidae > Melanocharis > Melanocharis versteri. Next base: position 715,190 of record VZTG01008006.1, read on the forward strand.
TGTTGCTAAACAGCTATTACACCCTGTTGCGGGGTGACTGAGTTTTGGAGGTGGGAGAAGGAAAATGATCCCTGTACTTACGTGGTCTCAATTCCATAACATGCTCAAAAGCTTGAAAAAGATACTGAGTAATGAATATGTAATGTCAGCCGAAATGTGACAGTCTCACCATCCCTCCACTACAGTGCCCACCAGTAACGCCAGTGACAACGGGAGCAGCAAGGGACAGACCCCACGGCAGGGGGATGTCATGGGAAGCCTGTGGCTTCCACCACAGAGCTGGGAAGGGGTTGTTGGTGACATGCCAGGGGGCCTGGGAAGGGCTGGGGACAGCAGGAACAGCGAGACCAGGTGAGATGCGAGGCGAGAGCATGTCTGATATGATTCATTAATTAATGGGCACACCGGTCCTTGAAAGTGCAAAGCATTAAAGAGGTGCAAAGGATTTCATGTTTTAAATTACTTACCAATATTTTTCTCTCTCTTTCTAACTAGGCACTGTGACAAGCAGCCTATGCGTGGCTGACTGGGAGCAGCATGGCCATGCCCGAGGCCGGTGGGAAGGAAACTAATGCAGGACTTGGCTTCGTTTGCTGATGCCCAGCCCTGGGATTAGCACCAGGAGCCAGGCCCACGGTGTGAGGCAGCGTAGCCAGCATTCCCCAGCCAGGAATCACTGGGGACCCTGTGGGGCTACGGCCACCAAAGGGCAGCTCTGGGGGCCCTGGGGCATCGTTATGGGGTTCCCATAAACAACTCCTGTCCTCCCCATCTCTGCCCCCTGAGCAGGGCAGAGTGCAGCTGCTTAACCCTTTCTTAGGGACCATCAGGACACTGAGCCAGAGGCATAATTGAGCAGGGGAGCGATTATCACGTTAAAAATCTGGACACAACCCCGTAACAAGATTTGCAATTTGTACCAGGCAGGCAGGCAGGCTGCAGGGTACTTTCCCTATTAGGGGCCACATGCTGTTAGCAATCACATTAGTGGGGCTGGGATTTAGCATCAGGAAATCAAAGTGGTCCCTGCAGACCCCAGCCTATTGCCAAACGAGCCGGGCAGCCAAGGGGCAGGGAGGGGCTGCTCATCCCCACAGCTCCCTGCTCACAGCTGGACCAAGCTATGCTGGGGTCCTCCTTGCCCCTGCCAGCACTGGGAGACACAGGGTCCTCCCTCTTGGTCACCTGGTGGCTGAGCCCCCTTGGATGTCAGAGCAGAGTTTGCTCTTGTCCCAGCTATGCTGGAGCCCCAGCAGAGTCCCAGCCCTTGCAACCACACTGCTCTCATTCACTATTTTATTCTTTGGATCTATTGGTTAAACAGATTTTAATCCACACAGTCTGGAGCTATTGATACCATGCCGTGCTAATTTGTCAGCTGGCTGTCAAGTAAATGAAGTGAAATGCCAAATATTAAATGAAATGTATTGTGTGAAACGGGCCAGTGCCGAGTTCCCCATTTCCCATGTGGCATTCTGCTCCCACACAGGGCTCAGGGAGATTTATAGGTCTCACGGGCCTGGACTCTGGGCGATGGGTGCTCTTGGGGTGTACATTGGCGTGTGGGATATCTGCAGGGCTCCCCTGGCCCCACCGGCTTTGGAGAGACCAGGAGCTATCCTAATCTGCACATTAGGGAGCCAGGACATGTAGCTGTCTACAGCCAGTCCCTGGTGTCTCACCCCTCTGCCCTCAGTGGGGAGGATTGTACTGCTGCATCCCAGCACCCAGGACACCCCCAGCTCCCTGAGTGCCCCTCAGTGTGTGGCCTGAGGGGTCCTGCCCTCCCCCAAGGGATGGTGGAGGATGCTCTGTGCTGGGCCAGCTGCATGAGTGCCAGGGGGCACCTGCTCCCTGAGCACTGCTCCCAGGAGATTATTTATTTGGTGAGTTATGACTTTGTTTTCCCCTGTGTAAATATCTGGGAAGCGCAGCTAATGTTCTGTGCACAGCTGAGGCAATTACAGCCCTCAGTGCAGCTCTGCACCCCCGGCCCCCTCACGGACATCAGCCCAGCCATGCCCCCGCCCCGTGCAAAGGGAGAAACTCCCATTAAACCACCACAGTGAAACACGGCCAGCTCTGCCCACAGCCCTCAGCAACCCCACTCTGGGCCCTTGGGACTGGATGTGCTCTTGGGGCAGCCCCACATGGGCCAGCTGTGCTGAGATTACCCCTCCAGCTGTGCCCTGGCTGGTCTTTCTAGCTGTTCCAAGGGCTGAAGATGCGCAGAGGTGATTTTTCAGCTGTGCCTGGGCTGCTTCTCCAGCTGTGCAGGGGTGGAAGGGGGCTCCAGCTAGGCAGGGCTGGCTTTTCCAGCAGTCGCAAGATTTCAGGCTGCCTCCAAAAATGTAGGGGAAGAGCTCCATAGCCCCCAGCCCCACACACAGACCAGGTACAGCCCCAGGTGACTCTCCTGCAGACAGGAGCAGGGCTGATGCTCTGGTCCCGAGGGCTGCTCATTTCACAGAGGAGAGCAGGTGCCTGGGCCATGAGCCTGGGCAGCAGCTGTGTCTCCCAGGCCCCGGCCCCTCGACGACCGGCAGCCCCCGAATCAGCTTCATTAAGAACCATTGATCTGTTTCCTGCTTAATATATTTTTCATTTCCAAATGTTTTTTTCCAGGCTCCACAGCGTTTGCAGCTTGTACCAATTAAGGCAGCAGCACAGAATGAGGGCTGCAGCCCATTAATTAAACTTACAGGGGGAGATTAAGTGCCCACTCCATTCTCCCTGGCAGGTCTCTCTGAGCAACAGGCGTGCTGGGGATGGGGGCAAGGCTGAGCACTCACGTGCTGGTCGCCTGCCCTCTGTCCCTCCCAACCTGTCATGTTCCCAGCTGGCCATGAAGCGCCTGCCATGCTCAGCTCCAGCCCGTGGCCCGTGGATGCTCACCCTGGGCACAGTGTGGGCTGCAAAATCGCAGGAGCAGAGGGAGTGGGAGCTGCCAGGCCCCCATAGACCAGGGCTTATAGCTGGCTCCTCCTGGCTCTGCTGAGAACAGGGGTGCTGTGCCCAGTGTCTGCATGTCGGTGCCTTCATTTGGGAAAGGGTGCAGGGCACACGGGGATGCTGCCATGTCCTGTGCCTGCCAGGGACAGGGGGTCATGCTGGTGGCAGAGCTGTGGCACCCACTGCGTTGTCATGCTCCTCAGTGGCTTCTGCCCTCACTGCAGAGCCAGGGGACCTGGGCATGGGGGTCCCTGGCTCCCACACGCCTCCACTGAGCCAGCTGTGGGAGCAGCTCTGCCCCACATTCACAGAGGTGGTCAGACCCACGCTGTGGGTTTGCTCAGGTGGATCTCAGGCTCGTGGCAGCCCTTTGCACCCCACCATCAGCAGAAAGTGCCCGTGCCATGCTGCTCCCTCCAGGAGGAGCACACTGACGGGCCACCCGAGCTCCAGGCGCCGGCACCAGCACCGCGGAGCAGCAAACAGTGCTTGTGCTGTCATATACTGTTGCCATGGAAATGATCACACTGTCACATGCTGACATCCTCCCACCCAGGGCACCTGTGCAGCCCCTCTGGCACTCACTTTGGTGCTGATAATGCCAGTGGGCAGGGGAGCCACAGCCCTGCAGCAGGAGGGAATGTGGCAAGAACTGCAGGGGCAGCAGGGGCAGCTCTGTGGGTGCAGGTAGATCACCCCATTGCAGAGGGGCCTTGTTGATGAGTCCTCCAGACACTAATTTAGACAAAAGAGGGGAAAATGGAACCATGCCCAAAACCTGGAGCACAGCCCGAACCCTGTGTTAGGGGCAGAGCTGCTTTCCCCTGGACAAGGATGTCAAAGAAAAAGGGATAGTGCAAAAAGCAAAGACCAAGTGGGGAGATGCTGAACTCAGTGAAATGGGGTACAGTTCATCTGGGGTCATGTCAAAGAGCCAGGAGGGAGCCCACTATATGTCCCCCATCAGCTCTGTACAACAGACCCACAGCCTCTTGGGCAGGAGCAGAGCCTGGCAGGCACAGACAGCTCCACCAGCAGAGCACCACGGATTTCTCTTCAGCATTTCACTTATTGCCACATGACATTTTGATTAAAAACTTGTTTTATGAGGAATTAAGAGGACACAGTAGATGGATTAAAAACCTGCTCATGGACAGATTCCCTACCTGGTCTTGTTAATGGGGAAACATCAGAGAAAGGCTATGCCAAGGAGAGGCCCTGGGGACTAAAACTATTTACCCTTTGCAGCAACAGGTAATGTGAGGTTGCAAAAACTTCCCTGGTGTGCAGAAGATTTTAGAAATGAGAGTGAGGAAGAAGATGGTTTGCTGCAGCGTCACAGCCTGAGGCGCCAGGGAAAGCACAGCAGAACAAGCTGCAACATGAGGTGATGTGTTTAGGTATAGGTTTAAGGAGAAATGGGGTGTCCTCCTTCCCGAAACACATTATAACATAGCTCAGCCCCTGGTCCAGCTTGGGGCACCCACCAACTCTGTCCCCAGCAGCGAGGCTGGAAATGCCACACGAGACTGTGGGGTGTGGTTGGGGTGTGCCAGGGCAGGACCAGCATCCCCCGCCTACACTGACACCAGCACTGGCACGGTGGCACCCGCAGCATCACTTGGTGATTCCCTGCCTCATTTCTTTTGATTCAGCAGTTGCTAGAGAAACTAAAAGTTGCAGTTTGGGGAGCATCTGCATTTTAATTAGTAATTACCAACAGTGCTGCTCTGGCCCAGCTGTTGCCTGCAAGGTCCCTGCTGCCACTTGGGGTTGCCCTGCTGGGGTAGCCGGAGATGCCCTCAGCCTGCCCGCCCTGCCCTGCTCCGTGTGCCAGCAGGCGAGCAGAGGCTTTGGCACTGATGGTCCCCAGCCAGGGAGGGTCACTTGCCGAGCAGGGCTCTGTGCAAATGCATGGGGGACCCAAAGTCCCAGCTGCAGCCCCCCGCGGGAGGAAAGCATCACTGCGGCATCTGCAGCCACAGCTGTCTTGGTTTGTGCTGCAGCAGCTCCCTCTGCTAATGCCTGCACTTGTCCCTGTTCCTCCACCTGATTAATTCCTCATGTGGCTCCATAAATGCTGCCGTGATGCCCAGAGCAGGGAGATCTGCATATCCCCTCTGCCTGAGAAGAGCAGCTGTCCACGAGAGAGTCTGAGGGAGCATCCCTAGGCACTGCAGTCACCTTCCTTGCTCCCCTCCGGGGTGACGCCTGCCATCCCCATGCCAACTATCCACCCCATGCCAGGTCCCCTCCTCCAGTTCCTCACCCATGGCTGCAGGACCTGCCAGGTGGGTGCAGGGGCCAAGGGCAGGATCCCCCTGCAGAGCTCTGCTCCTGGTTGCTTCCATCCCCTCCCCGGCTCACTGGGCCAGTGGTTCATTTTAACAAGGCTTTTAGGCTTAAGTGCTGCTTGACATGACTGGGAGAAATTGATATTTTGAGAATGAGCTTGCGAGGGGCCATGAATAATTCACGCTGGGGCGGTTCCGTTCCCATAAACAGGCTGCTAAAAAAGCCAAACCCAGCTCTTAACAGGGAAACCAATTCCCATCCTCCAAAGCCCCAGACCCCAGCTCAGCCTCTGCTGAATCTTTCATCTCCAGAAAGGGGTTCCTACATGGCAGTGGCAGGGAGGGAAGCTGGCCCCTGTGCCCTTTCTGGAGCATCCTGGCATGGTACCCGCTCCTCACACCAGGATAAGCAGCATAGCCCTGGGGAACCCTGCCGGGGTCACTGGCGGCAGTGGCACTGAGGCCATGCGAGCCAGTGGCCAGCAGCACATCACCAACCCCATGGGGTTTGACCTCTTTATTTCATTAGGTGCCTTGTTAAAGGCTGCCTGTGGGGCCAAGGGCAGTGAGCCCCCACTGCAATGAGGACAAGTGGGTGAAGCCTGTCAAACCAGGGGTGGCTCTGGGAACAGGGTAGGGACACCTCAAACCACCAGGGCAGGCAGCAGGGCACACGACCTGGGGACACAGGGCAAGGGCACAGGACAAGGAGCTGAGGAGGGGAACTGGGCTCAGGCCCTCTGCAAGCATCCAGCTGTCCACCTGAGGGTGTCCCCCTGGAGACATCCAGGACTCGGAGCACGTAGGCTCTCTCCCTCTGAGCACATGTGAGGATGAGCATGCAGGAGGGCACAGCACTGCTGCGCTGGAGCACAGCATGGGTATAGGAATGATGGGTTTGAACTGGCCATGGAAGAATTTGGGCTGGAAATTAGAAGTGGTGTCTTCACTGCCAGGGCAGCCAGCCCCAGTGTGACCCTGAGATAGACAGTCCAGGATGTGAGCTCAAGCCAGGCTAGAGAGAGAGAGCCAAGGGAGGAAGAAAGGGAAGGAGGAATGGATGGATGTAAGGATGGATGGAAGGAAGGACGGATGGATGGATGGATGGATGGATGGATGGATGGATGGATGGATGGATGGATGGATTCCAGCAAAATCACAATAGCCAGGCATGGAGCCATTCCCATTTCCACATGCCCTTCCTTCTGGGTGTGCCCACCCCGTGCCAGCAAGGCTCTGGTATCCAGCTGCCAGGACCTTTGTCCTCTGAACCATGGCTGCGGGACTTCTGTGCAACCCAGGAGCGTCCCCCACCTGTCTCAGTGCTGCTGTAGGGAGGCTGGGACCCCCTTCCTCACCCGGAGGGGACAGGACAGGATCACTTGCTGCTCCCACCCCTTGCATGGGTCCATTAGGAAGTGCCTCCATGGTCCCACTCCCAGCACAGAGCTGGTAGCCTTGGTGTGCCAGAGGCACTGCATGGTGACAGCAGCGTCTGTTTGCTGCCACTGAGGATCCCTCTCTCTCTGGCTGCTCATTACTGGACACCTTCCAAGTGACAGGGCTGGATGACACTAATCTGGCTGGTTTCACAGCAAGAGCCCATGTTGGCGAAGGGCTCAGTGGCTGCCCCACAGTAGCTCCGCCAGGGAATTGGAGGCTGCCCAGGTTTTCATAGGGATCCTGGAGCACCCTGGGGAGGAGGGATCCAGGGAGGTGAACACGGGACCAGAGCCAAGCTATCATGACAGTGACCAGGAGAACTGAGGGCTACCTGGAATGACCTCAGGAAGAGTTTCCCCTGCACTCCAGACTGCAGGAAACATGGACCCATACAGCCCAGCTGTCCCCCATCCCTGGGCTACACATCAGCTGTACGGGATTCCTTGGCAGTGCTGCCATTCTCACAGATGCTGGTCCTGTCTCCTGTCCAACTGAGACCCCCAGTGACCAGGATGCTGATGGCTTGAGGGGAGCAATGGTGCACGATAGAGGAACTGCAGCAAGCACCGGGGCCTGGGAATGCTCAGCGAGAGCTGAGGGGGCAGCGTGGCATCTGTCCCCTCCACAGGCACCCGTGGCTGTGGCTGCACCAGTGCTTTGCAGTCCCTCCACCATCCCATCTGGGCTGGCAGGAGCTTGGCAGGGACTCAACCTCCCTCAAGTTGGATATGTGGTGAGGGGGCAGAGAAGACCCGCAGTCCTCCAGCAACACCCCGCGCCCTGGGGACAAGGACCCCCAAAGGCACCGAGGGCCGAACCGGGGCACAGGGGGTGACACAGCACGCTGTCCCCAGGGAGCGGGGTGGGGACCTCCCGCCGGCGCCTGGGCACGGAGCCGGGCGGCGATTAGCGAGGAAGAGCCCTGCAGCCCTGCCGCTGCGCGGGGAGAATTAGCAGTAATAAGTCATGATCATCCCCTGATGACGAGCACTTAATGTGTGCCGGTTCTGCTATCAAAGTGCCTCTTAAACCCCAATCGCCCTGTCGATAGCGATGGCAGCGGCTGATGGATCCCCAGTCGCCCGGCCGCCCGGCCAGGTCGCTCCCGGCATGCCACAGGCAGGAGCATCGATTTCCCACAACTGCAAAGAGGCAAATATTTGAAAAGTGATAAATAAGGGGAGCTGCCGTCTCTGCTGCGCACGTCAGCGCCCGGGATTAAGGCAACGAGGTGAGACTGCCCAATTAAATCCCAATGAAAATGGCCGCAAATTCAATTTTTCCCTTTGCCCATATCCATCCCAAGGGCCGGGGGGGTGGAGGGGGGCTGATAACACGGGGTTCATCGATTGGCACTGCTGGGAAGAAATCTCTCTGAATTCAATTAGTTGGGAAAACACAAGGGGCACCACAGGGAGCAGGGCTGTGACTGTGACTTAGTCATACCCCAGGGAATAGAGCACCAAGCACCTGCTGCGAATCACTAGAGAACCACTGGACACAGTGGTGACAGCACCCATGGGTGGCCCACACTTGGTTTGAAACCCTTGAGGGTGACCCCAGGTCTGGCACCCCACCAGCATCTGCAGGACACGATGGCAGCTGTGTGGGGGAATCAAACATCCTGCTCCCTCCCCGGCACTGATGGCGACTGACAGGGAACAGCTTGTGCGAAGTAAACTGTGCCCTTGAGCAGTGCCCGGCCAGGGCTGACCTGCACGGAGCAGAGCTGGCCCCGGCGGGGACAAGGCTGTGGGTGCTCAGCACGTCCCAATAGGGTGGAGAGCGGGGATGCCAGGGTGGGGGGCTGCAGCTGATCTCCAGCCCCTTCTTCCAGAGCTCCAGCACAGAGGGATGACCCTGCCGGGATGAACAGCCATTATGTCTCATCGCCTTGGAAACCAAGAGGCAGCTTTGAGGAGCTTCTCAATCCCCTCCTTCTCTTTCTCTTTCTAGCTGAGCCCCACGGGAAGAGGCCAGGGGGATTCGGGAATTTGGGGCTGGGCACAAGCCCAGGCTGTGCCACTGGGTGCAGGCACGGGGGCTGCCTGTCCCTGCCAGCCACTGGAAACCCTGCTACCTGCTGCCTTGCTTGCTTTCTCCTCCCTGTGTGTGAGAGATCCTCCAGTAAGGCACATGCTGCTCAAATTAGCCTAAGAAATGGGGGAGTCTCGCTTTGTCTCCACATCGGAGGCACAGGGGGGAAAATGTGTATTCCAACCAGTCCCTGCCACTGTGGAAAAGAGACTTGTGGTGGTGGGTGAAGAAAAGGCTCCTCAGCCCCAGAGCCACCAGCCTCGCTGGGCTGTGGAGATGGGCTTGCTGGGGCTGTGGGGAGCAGGCCCTAGGGCCCTTGCAGGGGTGGCAGTGTCCTTACAACCCCATTCGTGTGCCACCTTCCCTGGGTGGCAGCCTGCACCCGTGGGGACAGGGGACCAAAGGCTGCAGTGGGGCGCTGGGGGTGACAGAATGAGAGCTGCTGGGGCAGAGGGTCTCCCCAGCCAGCACACTCCTCCTCTGGGGCACAGCAAAGCCTGAGCATGGAGCACGGCCAGTGGCCAGCAGCCTTCACCCGGGACGGGCAGGGACCGCTCCAGCTCTCCGCGAGCCCGGGGCCATGGTGCCGGCTGGGATGGGGCCCTTGCCCGGCCAGGGATGGCAGGACGGGGCCGGGAGGCGCTGGGGCAGATGTGGGCCGCTCTGCCTCGGGAAAGGTGCTTTTGCCGGCTGCAAGCACAGCAGCGAGCGGCTCCGAGCACAGCCGGGACTGGCTCGGGGCTGCCCCGCGCGGAGGCCGGGCCGGGCCGAGCGCCGGGCGAGGGGCGCAGTGCCCGCGGCGCAGCGCCCGGCTCCGGCCCTTCCTGCGCCACTTCCGAGCGCTGTGGGGAGCAGGAGCACAGCCTGCTGGCTGCCGGCTGCACGGCCCGGGCCCCGGCTGCTGCCTGCCTTCCGGCGGGAGCGGGATCCACGCCGGGCATCGCCACGGTCCCAAACAGAACAGCCCGTGGCCCCAAGCAGGGAATCTCCGCAGCCCGCCTGCTGCAGCCCTGCCACGGCACCCGTGGTGTGCCGGCTGCCCCCACCCCCAGCCCCACCACGCCCAGAGCATCCCAGGCAGTGGGACATGCCAAACCCCAACTAAACGGTGAGTGAGGGGCCGGAGGGCCCGGCTGGCTCAGAGCACAGGATCCGCTTGTGGCAAGGGTGACAGTGGCTCCATCCCGAGGTTGCAGCAGGACCAGTGGCACACAGCTGGGGCTTGCTAACAGCAGTGGCACTGTGTGCGGGTATGGGGCCAGCATTGCCTCAGCTGGCAGGGAGCAGGGTCAGGGCACGTCTCTGCCTCCCGCTGCCATTTGCCTCCAGCCCTGTAGCACCACGTTGCCTGGTAGCTTTCCTCCCCCTCTTCCTTCTCCTCCCTGCAGCCCAGTGAATGTCATGTGAGTCTGAACAGGAATGGAATGGAGGGACAGTTGTTGTTGGGGACAGGCTTACCTGGCAGAGGGGTTAGGGGGTCACGACGCAGTGCAGAGCCTCTCCTGGAGCACTGGGGGTGGGTAGAAGGAGCCCATGCAGGATCCATGACACAGGCAGATGGTGGCTGACATATGTCCCTGCTGCCTGTCCCCTCACACACACTTCTGCTGACCCCACAGGAGCAGGTAGAGCCCCTCTAGTTGGGCTTCCCCCTCCTGCCTGAAACGTCCTGGAGCAGCGACTCTGCACCCGAAAGCTCCCAGGCCCTGGTCTGAGACTTGATATTCTGCCCACTCCCTTACACACATTGGCAATTAGAGCATAATTGTAATATTTGCATATTCATAACAGCTGAAATTAATCGCATTTGCATAATGGTAATGAAAGGGACTTCATTAATTACCACTTTTTTCTGGGGATTTTGCATGTAAGTGGATTCCATTAGGCAGGTTGAGCTGTGGTGGGTGCGACGGTGGGATGGGAGCCGAGTCACTGAACTGGGGATGGAGCTGCGAGGAACGATGGCCCCACTGCCACCCTGCCTGCCCCAATTCACTGTGCCCCACTCAGTGAGCGGGCTCAGCTGTGCTGTGGGGACTCGGGCCGTGACTTCCTACCTGTGCCCAAACCCGGTTGCTTCCCCTCGTCCTGTTGACCCCACACTTACCCCAAGCACCCTGCTACAAACGAGGAGTTGTGAGTGGGAGCAGGGATGGGCACCATGGACCGCGGGGACACAGAATCTCTCCTGCGGGCACTGCAGGGATGGCATCCTGCTCCATATGCTCAGCTAAGGTGACTGCTACCACCAGCCCCTGTGCCTGGGGTCCCCTGTGGATGGGGAGAGCTGGGTGGCTCCTCTCCTGCCCCACAGTGATGCCCAGGGAGAGCTGGGCAGTGGGGCCAGCCGGTGAGAGCAGATGGCTCCAACTGCATCACCTGTCACTGCAGGGCGCTTCCCAAGGGATGCACCAGCTTGCAGCCCCACAGCACAGCCCCGCTTGCCCTGCGCCCGGCCAGCACGGCTCCCTCCTGGCACGGATGGAGGGGTGGGCAGAGGAGCAGGAGCGGGGAGCAGGGCTTTGCTGGCACAGCCATGCCAGAGCCAGGCAGGAGCGATGACCTCGCCCGGGGAGCTCTGGCGACAGCACGCAGTGGCCCCTGGGCGACTGTCCATCCCTGAATAGTGAACACCTTCCTCTGCTTCCCAGCCCACCTGTGTGTGCATGGCCAGTTCAGCCCCGTGTGTGCTGGTGCCAACAGCAGCTGAAATCATAAACACGCACCAGGTTTGCGGGAGCCGGCTCCGCAATGGTGCTGGGAAGTGACGGGTTTCGGTTCGGCCCCGGCCGTGTTCTGCGTGTGGACAGCCCTGCTCTGCCCCGGGAGGACCGTCCAGCCGCTGGGCACCTCTGCTCAGCCCCGAATGGGAAGAGGCTTTCCCGAGAGACTGAGCTCGTTGACTCCTTATTGATGACTCTTTCCCTCCTGCACGTCTGGGGAAGAGACCTGCGGAATAAATCAGTGCAAGAGACAGATTATGGCAGCTAAAGACTCCAAATGAGATGATAATTGCCGTGGTAATGACAACGAAGACCTGATGCTGCCGATAACGAAACATCTCTTCTGCTCTTGCCTGGTGCCCGGACAGGGGTTTGGCACAGGCGCACGGACGAGACTGTCCCCAAGGATACCAAGATCAGGCAGCGCTGCCCTCCCTGTGCCCAGGGCAGGGGCTGGGTGCCCACGGCGAGGGTGGTCGGTGCTGGTCCCCACAGCGGCAGGGGTGGGGGTGTTGGGGCCAGGCGAGGGCCCCGAGGTGGGCAGGGGCTGTTTGTCTGGTTCTCCCGCCGGCTGCGTGTCAGCTCTAATTAGGCAAACTTCTGTATTCATTGCGAGCCCAGCCAGCGGAGAATTCCACAATTGAATTTTAATGCCCTAAAAACACATTACAATCAGCCTGATTAATTAAGAGATGGCTTAACATGGTGACCGGGCTGCAGCAGGCTGTGCTGGGAAGGGGGGCCACAAGGACCAGCTCCTGCTCCCCATGGCGAGGGGCACGGGCTGAGTGTGCTGGGGCCGGCATTGCTGGGGCTGGTCGCTGAGCTCCGTGGGGCTGCGGGACGGGGTGACAGCCAGGGGCTGGCTGTGCCCTGGAGATGCCGGGCTGCATAGGATCCCTGCGCCTCCAGGCAGGGAAGGGCTGAACTCAGACCCTGGGCACCTCGTCAGCCTCGGCTCAGCCAGGCACGCAGCAGTGGGAGCATCCCCTTCCCTCCCTGGGCCCTGCTTTCCTCTATCAGGCTGGCCACCGGGGCCCTGCTGAGTGCCTGTTCCCTGTGTCCTCACTATGTCCCCACTCTGGGCATGGGGACTGACACTGTGCCATGCCGCTGCCGTGAGCAGGGCACTCCTGGGGGAACCTGCTTGCTCTTGTTTGTGAGTGAACTGTTGGAAAGCTGGCAGGCTCCTATTAATAACTAATAGCTAATAACTAATACATACTATTAATAACTAATGATGAGCTGGGAGGTTCCGATTAATTGGTTTCTGCAGTGGTTCCCTGGGGTGCCAGCGATGCTGGCTAATGGGCTGCCACTTCCCTCAAGGCAGCTCTGCCCCTGCTCCCAAGCCACTGCTTGCTGTAGCTGTGCTGTGCCCAGCCCAGCCCAGGCTGCGTCCCCGCATATGTCATTGCTTGGGGCGGCCTCTCCGGCCCACCTGGACACTGCGGGGTGAAGCACCCTCAAGGGAGCACTTCCCCTGCAACCCACCATGGGTGCTGAGTAGTGGGAGTGATCCCTGCAGACCCTTTCTGGGTTGAATTCCACAGGGTGCCCCTGGTCAGAGAGACCGTTTGGCCAAAGCCCATCCTCCTGCAGTGTAATGAATGGAAAAGGGAGGAATCCATAATCATGATGTAAAGGAGAGGGTGCAACCAGCAGGACATCAATCAGAGGGAAAGTGATAGAGGGAGCCTCTTGACAGGAGGGGCCAGCAGTGGAGGGAGGGATGGTGGCAGCGTCATGAGGCCAAAAGAAATTTTGGCACGGTGATAAATCCTGGAGCGGCTGGAGCTGCTCGAGCACTAATGATGAGGCGAAAACACCAGCCACGTTTAACAAATATTTCTGCTCTGTATTTGGAGAGAAGCAGGACGACATGCTTGAATTGTACAAGAGTGATGAAACCATCTATTAATTACTGCTGGGAATGTTAAACAACATCTGCCAGCTCAGCGGGCCCAGGCACCGCCCGCCCTGGCCTCCTCCAAGAGCTGGAGGAGAATTTGGCCTCCTCATTAATTTCCTGTGAAATCTTGGAATAGCAAGAAAATCCTGACCAGCTGATGGGGAGCTCACCCATGCTGGAAGCTGCAGGGATGCAGAGGTGCTCAGTCCTTAACTCGGCTCTGCTGGGATTTATATCATGTTTGCACCCAGTTCAATCCTTCTTGATGAAGAGTAGCCATAAGTTGGCAAAGGTTGGGCTTTTGTTTCCCATAACTTGGTATATAGATTTTCTTATATCCATGCGGTTTTGGAGGCTGCAAGAAAGTGAGGCCTGAGCTGGACAACATGCTCATTAAGGCATCCTGCAGGAATCTTTGTCACAGCTTTGGGAGGGACTGCCATCTTTCCCTGCATCTCCCATGTGCTGTGCAGTGCCTGCAACCAGAAAAATGGAGGGGACAGAAGGACAGAGGGGATAGGGGGACGGGGAAATGGAGGAGATGAGATGTGGAGGGGGTGGAGGGATGGAGGGGAAGGAGCAGAGGAGGAAGAAGAAATAGAAGAAGAAGGCAAAGATGAAGGAGTGGAAGAGGAAGAGGAGAAAGGGAGTCCAGGAGGGGAGGGCCCCACAGGACCAGGGCAAGCCCCAGCTGTGGCACAGTCCTGCTGCACCCCTTCATTAGCAGCCAAGGTGGCTTCTTCATTTTAGGTGCTGCTGACTGAGCAGCAAAGGTGGCTGAAGGGCACAGCAGGCTTCGATGGCAGAAAACAGGTGGCTCGGCAGCAGAAAGGCATTAATTAACAAATTAACTCTGTACAGTATGCACTGACCAGGGTAAGCAGAGGAGGACTTGACAGAGTGACAATCCAACCAAGGAGTCCCCAGCGGGCACCGGGGCTGCCACCTCCCTTCGGTGCCAGGTCCTTGAGTCCCTCTGGTGCCCATGGCCATGGAAACAAGGAGGTCCAAGAAATTCAGGTGGGATTCTGGATAAGGAGGAGAGCTGAGGATACACATGCGGCCAGCCAGGTCACATCACTCAGCAAAGCCTGCCCTAAAACCAGGGAGCTGGGAGGGACACCCCGGCGGGGGCTGGGGTGATGGGGCTCAGGGCACAGCCGTCATGGGGATACACTCTTCTTGGGGACACAGGTAGGGAGGCAGGGCTGGGTTGGTGCTGGATCCTGTGGAGAGGCTTTTCCTCTCTTGGCCCCTTTGCATCCTGAGGGCGTAGGTTTAAGGAAGACTGTCTTTGGTGAGAAATCATGAGATTTAATATAAGCAAAGCTCCTGCAGCTGCCTCCACAAGATGCTGGCTCACATGTGGATTATTTTTCCCAGCCTTTTTCTACATATAAAGAGACTAGAATTTACTCACTATAAAAGCCAAAATCCAAACATGGCTGCAAAATATTGGGGTGCTTTAGAGGAGAGAAGAAAACTTGGGGGAGGAAGGGATGCCTGGGATGTCCCCTCCCTGCCCAAGCCATGGATTCCCTCACACAGCCACAGGGTGCAGGGGGAATGGGACAGGTCTGGGGGTGCCCAGGAGGGACAGGGGTAGCAAGTGTCAGTGGGATGGGACCATCCAGCCACCCCAGCCCATAGCACCTCATCCCTCATGGCCCCCAGGGTGACAGCCAAGCCACCTGAGAGCCTGAGACAAGCAGTTAAAATACAGAAATATCAATTTAAATTAAAACATGTTTCATAAAGGAGAAAGATAAAACCTTCCCTGCAGCAAAGTGGGATGAGAGATTTATGGGGTACTGGGAGGACTGGTGCTCCCACTTCAGTAGGCTCAGGGTGGGGGGCTGGCTTGGCTTCCACTGTTGGCACCACAGGGCACCCCAAGGCACTGCCACCTCCCCCTCCCAGCCATCACAGAGGCCAGAGCTGGGTCTGCGACGAAATGTCAGCTCGACAATAAAATGTGCAGGGGCTACGTTTTCTTCAGGCTAATAAAACTCCTGGGCAGCTGCAGAGATGCTAAGTACAGAGCTGCCCTTCCTCTCCAATGCCCCACTCGATCCCCTCCTCATCTTCCTCAGGGACACGGGGCCCATCTGACCCCAAGCTCATTGTGCCGGCTCCTCACACAGAGGCTGCCGAGCGCAGGCCCCAGCACCAGTGTGAGACACGGCTCCAGAGCCGCGTGTGCCACGGCAGGGAGTAAATCCTCTGCGTCCTGTCAAGGTAAAGTGACAAAACACCGGCCTGCAGTGCAGGAACCGCAGTTATAACATGAGAAAATCAATGCAATATATTACCAGAGACATAAAGACGCTATTAATGCTTCAGCGCCGAGCTCTCAGCTTCGCCTGCCATCGCAGGGCAGGTTTACATGAGGGCTCTGTGCATTCCCATCTAGTTGCTCAGGTCATCCACGTGCTGGGGCTCGGTTCCGTGTTTATTCACTGACACTCCCACGCAGCAAAGCTTTCCTGCTCCCACACACTGACTCCTGGGCTTTTACCCTGCCAGGGGTCCCGGCTCCAGCTGGAGATGCAACCAGGACTGCCAGGGCCAGGGCAATGCACGGCCTCAATGAATGCCTTTCCGAGGTGCAAGGACCCAGTGAGGCTGCAGCCCCAGGCCAGGCAGGTGCCACCTCTCCTTCTGGGGATTCCAATGAGTGTGCAGCTCTGCCATTCACCCACCTGTGCTCAGGCACCTCCTGGGAAAGACTGAAGAGGATGACAACCCCTGTGCACCACAGAGTGAGGCCACAGGACCTGTATAAGGTGCAGAGCTCCCCTGGCACGATGGCTGCAGGCAGGGAGCAGTCTGTGTCCTGGGGACATGTGTACTGAGGACATGGGCGCCACTCCCTGCAATTGACAGTTTGGATTACTACTGGGAAGTTGAGTCGAGCCTCTTCTAATTGATTAATCAATAGCTTTAATTGAGTTGAGACTCCATAATGGGTAGCTTCACCACCGTTATCCCCTTGGCCGGCACTGCCCTGACCTCCCACCTGTTGCTGTGGCTGGCCTCTGCCCAGGCTGGGCTCTCAAAACACAGCGAATTCCTGGGCTTGCAGTTGCCTGAGGCTGCCCAGGGCTACTGATTGCATCAGTGACAGAGAAGCCGGGCCGTGCGGGGCTCCCCCGGCACGGGGTAGGAGCCCCCAGGAACAAGCTGAACACAAGGGGCTGCACGATGTCCACGGCTCATGGTACCCGTTCTGCCAGCCTCGGCACAGCCCCCGGGCATGGGAAGGGCAGGACGGGACACGCACCCCACCTGCAGCCCGCGAGTGCGCCTGGGGACACACAGCACGGGGGATGGAGACTGGGAGCGCGGGGCTGCCTACGGGCACCGCCGGGGTCGGACTCCCGCACGCCCGAGCCACAGCTCTGCAGAAGCGGAGATGAACATTTTATGGTAAAATATGCAGAGCATGGGACAAGAGGAGAGAGCGCTTCTCGCATAATGAGACGCTGCCGGAGACAAGCTCCCCAGGAAACCAATTAAGAGGGCGCTTTGCGTGTGTCAGGCCAACACCTGGCGAAACCCCCCTTCCCAGAGCGGATTCCAGCCGCGCGGTGCCTCGCGCCCCCAGCACGCCGGTGTCCCGCAGACGCTCTGGCGAAGCCGGGAACCCCACGCGTGCCACAGGCAGCACGGAGCGGCCTCTGCCCGCCGGGGCGCGGCGAGGGGCCGCCCACCCACGGC
>VZTG01008006.1:732363-855540 GCA_013397845.1 Melanocharis versteri
CGGCAGGCTCTGGAGGCGGCCGTGCACTACGCCAGGGCTGTGGGCTGCCCCAGGTAGGTGCGAGGCGGGACCCCCGCCCCGGCCGCGCTGCCGGCCCCGCGGCTGCCGGGGGGCTTCCTCTGCTGCCCTCCTGCTCTAGCGCCGCGCCCGAGCGGAGCCCGCCCGAGCGGAGCCTGCCCTTTGCCCCGCGGTGCCTCCCGCCCCCGGGTCACGGAGCCTCTCGGGGCAGCAGCTCCCGCTCGGCTGCGTCGGGCCGCAGCCAGCTCGGGCCGACCCCGCTGTGCGGGGCCGCGGCCTCAGCGTGCTCGCTGGGAGCGGACCCGGAGCTGCCAGGCACGAGCCTGACCCTGCCCTTCGCAGTGGAGGCTCTTGTTCCCACCTCCACACAACAGTCCCCAGGATAATCCTCCTTTTTTCCTCCCCAACTGCACCAGTCTTTTCCACCAGGACACCACAAGAGTTGCTTTATTGAGGCCACACTGACTCCAGCACAGCAGAGACACCATAAAAGATGCAATTAGCCTGGCACAGCTCCCTTCAGAAAACCAACAGGGCCCTTTTATTCCACTTACTTTGCACCATTCTTTCCCATTGCAACTCAGTCCAAAGCCCTGTGGAGGGCATGGGCCAGGCAGGCCAGAGGCTGCCCAGCACCATTTGCACACTGGTACAGGCACATTGAAAAGGTTTTTGTTTCTACTGTTCACCTTCCCCCAATGCTGGCTGAAGATGGCCTGGCTCTTGAGCTCTTCATGGCAGAGCAGTCCAGCACGGGACACTGTCTGCTCCCTGCTCACAGCCACCAAGCACTGACACCATGCATGGGGCAGGGCCCCGGCAGAAGCAGCATGCCAGCTGCCCAACAAGGTTGGGGCCCCCAAGGAGCAAAACCCCAAGAAAGCTCCAGCATTAGGGTGAAAGAGCTGAAGGCAGTTAGCTAAAGAGGGAAGAAGCAAGGTCTGTGATTTGTCAGGCAAAAGGTTCAAAGTCATGCCTCTGTGTATTGAGGTGGGAGGGTGGGTATTTGTGTCCTGGCTGGCAGTTCGCTGGCTGCTGTTGTGCTTCCTGCAGGGGAGATGGCTCCTCTTACCCCTTCTGCTCCCTCAGCCTGGCCCCCTTTTCCATCAGCAGAGGAAGGTGTATTAGATCAGGCCAGCTGCTTGCAGTTGCTGCCTGTGATTATCTCTCTGTGCCTGTAGGATTCATGTGATGGCTGGGCGGGTTCCTCTGGGCACAGACCGGGCTGCAGTGGCAGGTGAGATGGAAACCACCTTCATTGAGAATCTCAGATACGCTGCTGACCTCCTGTCCCAGGTAAGTGGGGAATGGGTCCTGCTTTGTGTGTGCAGCTCTTAGGATACCCAAGATGGGGAATACCCCACCAGCCTGGCATGGGGAAGTTAAGCTTCCAGCTGCAGAGATGACAGGATGCCCCGCAGGGTGACATTACTGTGTTACAGGAAGACATGATTGGGCTGTTGGAGCCTATTAACAACCGCGTCACTGACCCTCGCTACTATCTGAACACCCCACACCAAGGTAAGCCAGACACCAAGAGTCTCCTTCAGAGAAGGATCTCCAAAGTCTGAAAGGCAGGAGGTTGCCTCACCAGCAAGGAGATGCTGAGGGAGCACAGTTGATGAAGGGGGGTCCTGGGGCTTCTCTGCGAAGCTTCCACCTTGGGGGCAATGGTCTCTCATTTCTTGCCCCCTTAGCTGCTGCCATCCTGGAGAAAGTGGGACGGCCCAACCTGAAGCTGCAGCTGGTGAGTCAGCACTGAAGCTCTCCGTGAGGGAAACTTCCACTGGTCCACAGGGGAGTTCTGGTGGCCATGGGCTTGTCATCCCCTTTTGGGGACATTGGATGGGGACCATAGCATAGCTGTCCTTAACTGCTCACTGCCGAACAGCTGCACCCTCTATTTTCCTCTCTTGCTCCCCAGGACCTTTTTCACTGCCAGATCATGGATGGAAATTTGTCACGCAACCTGGAGACGTACTTCCCGCTCATCGGTAACACCCTGTGCCCAGACCAACTCCACTGCAGCCCCTGGGCAGACGTGGCTTTGAGAGGGGGCCCTCCTACTCCAGGCTCTGCTGTAGCTGGCTGGGGCTGTGGGGCTGCTCTTGGGTCACATTGTCTCGTGGCCAAAGAAGGCTGCAGACAGGGCTGCCTTGGGCACGGCCTCTCCCATTCCCTCCCTAGGTCATATCCAGATTGCACAGGTACCAGGGCGGCACGAGCCCAATAGCCCTGGGGAGCTGAACTTCCCCTACATCTTCGAGCTCCTGGAGTCCCTTGGCTACACTGGCTACGTGGGGTGCGAGTATGCTCCCAAGGGTGAGTGGGCCTGCAGGTCTGAGCCCCAGGGGCAGGTCCAAGCACAGACCAGCTGCCTGGGTACTGTGCAAAGACAGGCAGGTCCTGGGGGCACAGGTAGTGGGTGTCAGTCCCTACCTGGGGATGAGAGCTCTGTCCTGAACAGAAGCTGCTCCAGCTTCTCCAGCTGCAGCAGGAGAGCTTGTCTGTCACTGCAGGAGACACCGTGGAAGGTCTGGGTTGGCTGCGATCCTACTGGGAAAGCCGAGGGCTGCAGCATGGTGGGACCAGCAAGGCAGCCAAGTAAAACTAGAAAACCATGAGAATAAAAGACAAAGCAATGACTTAACAGAGGAGCTCGTGTCTTCTCTAAGACTAGGGGAGCGTGGTGGGTGGGATGATTTCCATGAGTGAGGTTAGGAGCATCCATGTCATTTCCCTTCCCCAGGCTCTACTGGGCCAGCCCAAGCTGTTGGACCCTCATCTACACAAGTACCACCTGCAGCATGTTAGATTTAGGGATGGCTCAGGCACCACTGTAGGTGACTTGAGGTACACAGAAAACTTTCACTTTGAGGCTGCAGGGGTGTCCAGGGAGAGGTTTCCAGTCTCCCCAATAAGGGGAGCATTCCAGCTGGTGCCTGAAGCTGTGGAAAGAACACTCTGGACTTCCAGGTACTGAAGTTCTCAAGGCTGTTGCCAGTGCCCAGCACTGACTCTGCAGCAGGGCTGCAAGTGAAACAAGCAGTCCCCTCCCAGGCTGTCCGATCCAAGGTACCAGGCTGGGAGCTGCCTGCCCATGGACACTCAAGGCTGACTGCCCTGCTGCTCCTGCTCCGGAGCAAGTGTAAGATTCCAGAGCAAACCCAGCCAGCCCCCTCTCCAGCACTGCTCTGCATCCTCTACAGGCAGCTTTCCACAGCCTACAGCAACTGAGCAGGGATCTGGTTCAGTTTATTTCACAGATATACCAGTGGCTCATGTTCAACTCCATAAAACCTTCTTGTGATCCAGTTCACCCTTCCTGTCCCCTTCGTGCTCTCCCAAGGAGAGCAAAAGGCTGGAAGCAGTTGTCCTCATTGCCAGTCAGGCAGCCCTGCAGTCTGGAGTCTTTCCTCCTAAAGCCAGAGCACTGTGCAGTGCTGCCCTGGGCAGAAGATGGTGCCATGTGCCCTCCTCAGTGCCCTTCCCAGCAGGCAGAACTCACCTAAGGATTCCAAAAGCCATGTCCCTGAGAGTTGTTCTGCTTCAGCCAGGCTGCAGCAGCCAAGTTCCTGCCCTTGCTGTTTGGTTCAAGGCCATTCAGCATCAAACCCACTGAAAACAGCACACAAGGGCCATACCAGCCAGCCAGTGATGAGGTGCACATCCCCAGGCTCCTCAGGTCAGCAGCCATGTGTGCCACTGGCAGCGCTGCCTGCAGTGCCCATGCACAGGTCCCCCCAGAGACCTGTTCTTCCCCATGGTCACCAATGGCATGGCCGTGCCAAGGTCGGAATACGCGTTGCTCCAGGACGCGGGTGCCAGTGCTAGAGCAGGCCTGTCCACAGGTTGAAGCAGGCGGTGTTGATGACTGACTCCAGGTGATGGTATGTGGACACAAGCTGTGGCAGAGGACTCTCGCTGTTCTGGGGCTGCACTGGGAACGGCTCCCGGAAAACCACGGTGAGGCTCTGCCAAGAAGGAGGAGAGGGTCAGGGGACAGGATGCAGACAAGCACTGTGCAGTCCCTAGCCCAGGTGTGTGGACACTTTTTCAGCACTGTTAGGCAAACACTGGGAGAAGTCCCAAAATGCCAATGGCACGAAGCTAGTGCCTCCTCCTGTGACAGAGCATGTTTGAGCCTTCCAGTTTTTCTGGTGGAAATTTGGTGCAAAGACTTGGCCAACTCTGTCCCAGCTCTCATGCGTCTACAGTTACGCCAATCTTGGCAGCAGCCACAGGAGAGGAGGGGATCCTACAGCCTCCACAGTAACAGGAGCTTCCAGGGAAATTAGAGGGAAATTTCTTCTTCTAAGGCAAAGAGTAGGAGTGCAAAAAATGGGGAAGGGGAGGAGATGAAATGTAATAACTGCAATCCTAAAAATAAATGCTGCCTGCTCCACTCTGATTAGTGAATGTACTGACAAGGCAGGGCAAAGGCAGAGGGGAGTAGGGAGCAGGCAGAGGTTGCAGGAGCTGAAGCAGAACAAAAATGTGAGTGACTCAGTGCACTCAGATCAGCATCACAGAGGCAAGACACAGGGACAGGATGTTCTCCAGAGTTGAAATGCAGCACACCCAGTAGCCAGGGTCCCTTACAAACTGGTAAAGCCATGAGAAGAGCTGTGTAACTACAAAACAGCAAATGCACCACCACCATTTAAGAGGGGAAAGAAAGTGATTTGTGAGCCCAACTCCATCAGCATGCAAGGCTTCAGAGCAGGCTCAGAGAGACAGAACCATGAGGGAAATGCAGCTCAGTGTTACCAAAGTGACGTGCTAACGCTAAAATTCTCTTTGATAAGGTAATATTTCTAGACAAAGGAATCATGGTACATTTTATCTGAGAATCAGGAAGGATTTGATGTGGTGCCACATGGGAAATTTAGGTAAGCTGAAAAGATAGGAATTAACTCAAAAATTATAAGGTGAGAACATGGCAGTGCTGAAAGGGGAAATAGCAGGCTGGAGAGAGGTTACAGATAAAGTTCCTTCAGGACAGGCTTTGGGACTCACATTGCCTAGTACTTTAACAAGTCTGTACAAAGATGAGGAGTGTGCTGATAAAATTTGAGGCACTAATACTAAAGAGGATTGGGATAATGCAAAAAAAACCAAAACAACCCTGTGAGATTTTTGAGACGCCACAAGAATGGGATGAATGCTAAGCACAAAAATACAATATTACAAAACCAAAGGATTTCTGTTACAAAATGGGAGTCACTGGGAGAGGGGATGGAGGGTCTGGGTATATCATATCAATGACCATCAGGTGGCAGGAGGCACTGAGCAACCTTCCAGCAAGCACCACCTCATCTGTCTCCCCTACCTGCTTTTCAGATGGAGCATGATTTATTTTATACAGCATCAGTTACTCTGCAGTCTCTGCAGAAGCCTTACTGCGGACTGAAGCCTCCCTGTGACCCATCCTGTACCCTGCCTGGGTACAGCACAGCTGAAAGCAAAGTATTTTTGCCCTCAAGTTCAGTGAAGGCAAAGGCCTTTGCAGGTCTGCTGGGACCCTGACAGTGCAGGTCCCCTTCCTTTCTGCCCAGGTAGGAGCAGCTCACAGCACTGGTGACCCCTCCCAGCCAGACCCAGTGTGATCTGACTTTGGACTGAATACAGAAGGACTGCTTAGCCTGCATAGAGAGACAGCTGAGAAAATGATCCAAAAGCAATCCTGTGACGGAAAGAGGATCAAGTGCTAACTGTTTTCTAATACAAGAACAAAGGGACATCACATGGAAAGAACAGTAAGAGCTTCAAAAATAAGCCAAGGAAGTTCTTCACCTAGACTGTAACTGCCTCATGGAGCTGCAAGTCAGGGAAAATCATGGATGCCAGAAATCAACCAAAGGAAATAATGCCGTGAAGGGCTATTAAATAAATGCAAAGGCCACTTCTAGCTCAGGATGGGCCTAAACTACCAATTTTCAGATGTCAGGACAGTATTTAGGAGAAGCATTACAAGCTTCTTGACCTGGTCATGTTCTCACATGCACCTGCCCTTGGCCACTGCTGGATCAATCTAGACAGATTCCTGGCCTGAGCCAACATAGCTGTTGTTCTGCTCCCAAGGACTCACCGTTTTTCCTGAATGAGAATCGAGAAACACAAGAACGAAGCAATCTGTGAACTTCTGGTTGAGCACGACCTGTCAGGAGAGTCACAGAGCACGTTAGAAAGGAGCCAGTACAGAATCCCAGACAGGGACACAGGGACAGAAGCTGCAGGTGGGCAATGGGCTGTGTCTTACCAGATACTGGGTGCCGGTTTCAGCATTGTGGAAGTGCCGACAGCTCTGGGGAAAGCGGCTCAACAGCACCTTGATGAGGCTCTGGTACCAGGAGACTGTCATGGTGAGGAAGCATTCCTGTAGGCATAGAAAAGGCCTGATTTTCAGCCTCCCTCTACCCATGGCACCAGCAGCCATAATGCTACAGCAGCCTTCAGACCCCAAATCAGATGCAACCCTCACAGCCCACTGAGGATGCTGACTGAGGGCTGTTCACTACAGACAGGTCCATGCAGTCTCCCCCTTCCCCTGCCAGCTAGGAGCTGTGTTCCTGCCTCTACCTTCCCACCAAGCCGGAAGAGATGTGCATTGCAGGCCCCTTCACCTGGCACCCCACTCCATCCCCAGAGCAGAACAGCAGCTGCTGTGCCCTGTACCCCCATCCCTGCTGCTCACCAGCTGGGGGTCAACATCTGCAATGGATTTCCCATGCACGGCATCGAGCAGCTCCTCCAGCTCCACCAGCGAGAGCTTGCCCAGCTTCAGCTTGTCGGAAGCCAGAGGCTCCAGAAGGAAGAGGCGCTTCCAGAGGTTGTCCCTGCGGCAGTGGCACTTGGCCAGCTGCACCATGCTGCTGAGCTGCTTCTGGGCTGAGGCCACCTCGGAGGCCAGCAAGGGGAAGAGTGGCGAGGTGTAGAAGAGCCCTGGCCCCAGTTTGACCTGCGTGCCCCCAGCGTAGAACTCGCTGCTGTCCTCCACGTCCTGCCACAGCTCCCGCTCTGCCGGCGGCTGCTGGCCCAGGCTGGGCTCCGGCTCCGCTGCCTCCCAGGCTGCCCGGCCTACCACAGGCTCCAGCACTTCCCGCTGCAAGCGCGGCAGCTTCTTGAAGCGTCGCATGTCGGCCGTGAGCCGTGGAAAGAGCTCCCGCTGGCTTGTCATGATGACGTAGAAACGCAAACTGGGGGCAAGGAGACACTTGTGACATGGGGAAGGGCCGCTCCCCTCTCAGCTACACAGCAAATGAACCACAGGCCCCTCTGTCCCTGCCAGAAAAGGTGCTTCTCTGCCCAGGTTCTCACAATGATCCTCCCCAGACACCAACAACTCTGCCTGTGCTGTTCCAGACAGAACCAGTCCTTCCCAGAGCCCTCCTCCCCAGCCAGGAAGCCTTGCTGTCACTGGCCCCCAGTGCTCACCGAAGCATGCGTCTCTCTGCCTCACTCTGCTCCTCAAATGGTGCTGCACTGTGACAAACCAGGAGGGACACATCGAAGTCATCATGATGACGCAGACCTTCAGAGTCCTTGTAGGAGCCCGAGCTGGGATAAAAAAGCACATCAGTAGGAAGGAAGCCTCGCTTTGTTCTCCCAGGGCTCTTGATCACAACAGAACTATTAGACATGGGGAATTCCACACAGCAGGACTCCTCAGAAGTGCCACAGGAAATGTCAAATGCACCTGCATACACACACACCACCCCTGCTGGCCATCTCAGAAGGACTGGCCAGAACTGCTGTCTGGCACTGTGTAGAACAGTCAGTTTGCTGGCACCTTGAGGCAGTGTTCCCAGGACTGGCAAGTTGCCACCAATCTCCAGCAGCTCCAGGAACTTGCAGCAGATGCACTCACCTGTTCCAAATAGAGACCAGTGCATATTCGTTCTGCTCTGTGCCCGGTGTTCCCTTCTTGCTGTCGTTGCCCGTGGCCGGTCGGGCCATGCGCAGGGGTTTCATGTGGTAGGTGTTGGCGTGGTCAGCGATGTAGTTGTACAGCTGGTGTGCAGTGATCATGTTGGTGGGCAGGGCCAGCGTGCCTAGTGGAAAAATACATTGGTATCACAGGAGACACTCTGTGCCTCTTACCTGGGCAGAGCAGTGTCCTCCCACCTACTCCAGGAGACACAGCAACCAGCCTGCCCCTTCCACAACAGGACAACAAGGACTTCCCCTGGAGCTCAGCCCCTCCCATCACCCTCACCCTGTCATCTCCCTGAATACTCCAAAGGTCAGGTTTATTCGTAAAGGACTTGGAAACCTTTTGCCAAGTTATGTGCTGGTGATCAACCCCAGACTGATCACATATTGACCTACATACCTTGGAAAACGTGATTACGGCCAAATTTGGGGATGTCAGGGTGATGGGCAATGAAATCCTCCAGGAAGCTGGTGAGGTGGTAGCCTTGGCGGAGAGTCATGTGGGAGCCCAGCAGATACTGGTGGACTATGCGCAAGTGGAAGTCGTAGCTGAACGAATGCACGTGCATGAGGTCCCGCACCTTGTCACACTCCTCCGTGAAGAGCATAGAGAGCTGTGGAGGGACAGGGAGTCAAGGCAGGGATGTTAACAGGCACCTCACACCCTCCTGCAAAGCCCTGCTGACAAGGCATGGCACAGCCAGTGCAGCTGCCCCAGCATCAGAGCAGGATGCAGCCCCATCACACTGCCCTGTGCATGTGCAAGCTTTCCAGGAAAGGCTTAGCAAACCCGCAGACAAGGTCCTGGAAGGCTCTAAGCTCAGGAGAGACACTCTTGGAATATATAAGGTGCAGCCTTGCTACAGAGCTACCTTGGAAAGGAGAGGATGGTCATGCATTTCTCCTGTCTCAGACAGACTGGGGCTGGCCAGCCTCTACACAGACACCCAGTGCCCTTGAGAACAGGCAGGAGACACCCTGACCCTACAATGGAGAAGGGAGCAGGCAGCCCCAGAGTGTTGTAGAGCAAGGCACAGAGGTATAAAGAAACCTTTCTGGTGCAGAACATAATCCCCTCTGGCAAAGGGCAGCCAATCATGTCCACAGATCCCTGTTCACATTCTACTTCCTCCTTGTTCCAAGGGAAGCAGAGAGCCATGCACTGACTTTCCCTGGAGCAATCATCTTTGCCAGAATTGCTGCTATTCCTCCCCAGTCTGCTCTGTCTTGCTCCCCAAGCTAGGACAAGAGTCATCCTCTTGCCAAACCTCCCACTCCCTTTTACTGCAATCCAGCTCTGCTCAAGCAGCGCCATGGAGGGCACGTGGCTGCAGAAGGCTCTGTGAGGCTCTGCTTTTCCATGAGGAGGGAGCAGAGCTCTCCAGAACTTGCTATGCCTGAAATGTCCATTCTGTCCCAGAGATCACTGCTCCCCACAAAGCATCCCCTGACCCTGAGGAGCATCAGCTGCGCCTGCAAAGCCATTACCTGAGAGTTCACGGACTGGCCCATGGGGATCCGCGAGCACTCCAGCGCGTATTGCTTCACACAGAAGTAACAGCCCTGGAGGAGAGAGCATGTGAGCAGAGCACAGCACAGCCTTGGGCCTCTCCAGGGGAGGAGCACAGCCCCCACGCTTCATGCTTGGGCTGGGGCCCAGACATTCTTGCCCCACGTTCTGTCTCACCTCTTGTCTGAACCAAGCCAGACCAGCTAACATGGCTGAGCACAGAGCACCCTAACTGGTGCTGAGCCCTTCATTATCCTTCCTCCAGGCAACTCTTACTGCTCTGAGCCCTGCAGAATCATCTCCAGCTGATCCCAGTCTTGCAGGACCATGGAAGAAGCAGGACAGGACAAATGAAGAATCACATGTCCCTGCTGCACTTCTCATCACTCCCTCTGTCACCTCTGAAGACAGTCCCTGAACCCCTAGAGATCATACTTTGTTTCTTGTTCTTTCTTACCTGGAAGGCCAACTCCATGAGAACAATCCCACCTGGAAGAGCTCTCTGTAGATGGTAGGTGGCAACAGCAGGGCTTGTGCTCTGGGAAGAGAAGGACAAAGCTGAAGAGGCTCTCTGGCACACAAGGGTGTGAAGCTGCCACAAGGCTCTGTGGCAGAGGCAGAAGTAGAGGGGCCTCATCAACTGAGCAATCTCACTGGAGAGAAGAAAGGAGATATGGCAGAGCTGACAGTGATAAGAATCCTAACAAATGCAGTAAACAGCCTTTGAGAGAACACCCCAAGCACATTGATCCCTTCACCTCCTGCTTGCTCAGGACAGGGTGTCTCTAGAGTGTGGGACACTGTGAGCTAAGGAATGATAGTGTCCATGGAACCTCAATCCCTGCTGTGATGTCCCCAAGACCATTGTGCCTGCCTGATACAGCAGCTATGAGAGACATCCTGTCTCAATTCAGAGTTTAGCTGACAGCAAATTCATTTGCTACCTCTTAACTTGCTCAGCAGATTGCCCTCTTCTCGTTTTATCTGCAAGGTGTTGTCTTACCCACAGTCCTGCACCAACACCAGCCAAAGGCAGGTGCCAATAAAGTGTCAGAAAAGGGTGAGTAAATGCTACGTGCTCCCATCCTCCATGAGCCATGGGTAGTTTCTGCTTAGCTAGAGACTCCAATGGATTCCTCTTCCAGGTACTTACTTATTCTGTCTTGTAAGCACGTGTTCAGAAAACTCATGTAAGGTCTAAAGTGTTCACAAAACCTTTTGATGATAACCACTGTTAGCTGCTGCTCAAAGAAACACTCTCCTTAGTTTCAAAACTGGCTCCAAATACTTTCATTTGATAGTCTCTAGGTGTTGTATTGAGTAAGAGGTGTTGTATTAAGTAAGCAAAGGCTCAATCCCTTTCCAGGTTAGATACAATTTTGTAGAGCTCTGACTTGTTCCTCCCTAGCTGCCACTTCTTTATACATGAGGAACCTCAGCCTGCTCTCACAGTAAAGTCATTCCAAGCTTACCTTCTCTAACCTCTTTAACTTCCGCATTCATCTCACTCTAACTAAAGATCCTTCTGCCGTAGAGTTGCCCTTAACCATAGATGCTGAAGATTCTCTGACAGGTAATCCTCCAGAATCTCACTCAAAAGCAGCTGTCCTTGCCCTAGGTCATCCTGTTCCTCTTCGGAGCCCCTCCAAGCTGTTACCAGTCTTGATATTTGCCCTGGTTCCACCCACTGCCAGGAAAGGGCTCTGAGGCCTGTAGGAGCACATGCAGGAGGGCAAAGATCTCCTCACACCCAAACTCTCAAAGATGGTGCTGGTTTAGACAGGCTGGCTTTGATGCTTTCTCTGCCCTCCCACATCCTTTCTGCCTGAAACAGTTTCAAAAGCCAACCAGAACTGGCCCACTCCACAGCCTGACTTCCATCCCAGTTCCACCCTGGTAACAGAAATGCACTCACCTTTGGACTTCCCTCTGGTTTTGGTTTTGTGTAGGAAAAGGACCCTCTACCCTCCACTCCCATTGCTGCCAGAGCTCGGATCCGGCTTGTGCTACTGGAAATGAGAGCAGAGACAGCCTTGAGCAGGGAGCCCAGACCTGCTGTGCCAAACCAGGGCACAGCTCAGCGTGTTGGCTCTTCAACACCAGGGCTCCCAGCACGTCACTGACCTGCGGGTGGTAGGTGAGGGTGGCCGCACCTGGACCAGAATGAAGCCCATGCTCTGCAGGTACTGGATGTACTGCTGCAGGAAGGCGTTGCACATCTCCTGCAGCCACGGCTCCTCCTTCGCCTTGCAGGGCAGTGCTTCTGCTGAATCACAGCTGTGGCTGCGGTCCCTTCCCGAAGCTGTAGAGTCATTGGAGCGGTGGCGCTTCTGCAAGAGAAAGTAAGTTCCTAAGGAGAACTGCTGTGCCTGGCCCCAGCAGAGGACACCAGGTGCCCCAGTTGAGCAAAAGGTAGATCTCCCTCTGCCAAAGAGCACTAACATCTGTTTCTCCAAGCACTGTCCTAGTGCATGTGCCAAAATGCAAGATCCAAGATCGACCCAGCCAGGCACTGACCTAACAGCACTGCAACAACCTGCAGGAAATAGCCTGTGCCAGCATTCACATCTGCCCCCCCCAGAACAGCTTCCACAAAGTGTTAACGGCTCACGACCGGTTCATGCAAAGCTCAGAGCTTCAGCTCCTATTGCCATGGTAAGAGTCCAATCCCCTTATGAATCCTTGCTGACTTCTCAGGATTTCCTAGCAGTTCAGTAGCACTGAAAAGGAACAGTGTTTCCTTCTAAACACTTTCAATTCTCCTTTTGATGTCTTGAATACTCCTTTTCTTTGTGCTGAGAGAGACTAAGGTTTCTTTTTTTGATCTCTCTACTTTAAGCCTGCAGCTCTGTTACACGTTTCTATCTGGCTTTCTGCCTATCTGCTCCACCAACCACAAGAGATGTCTCTTTACCTGGCATCTCTCCAGCTACTCTCTGACCTTCTTCAAGTCTCTCCAGTTCAGTGCCTTTGCCACAAGATGTTTGGTCTCACACTTACTGGCCAGATGAAGACATTAATACACTAGTATTTTAGAAATTCATTAGAATATTACCCATTATACTAACACCCCTTTCTGATGTACTCCAACCAGTGTCTGCCGTACCCCAACCAGTGTCTGCTGTACCCAACTGTTCATACATTGAAGAAACCACTGAGATGTCTGCTCTGTACAGCCTCTGCAGTGAATATACAATACAAGAGGGTTGAAATTTCTCTCCACATTGTGCTGTTTTACTAGGAACCAGGTCTCAGCTCCCAGAAAGGCTCTCATTTCACAGGCTACTCAGGTGCCTCTTAAGTTCCTTGCAGTCTTTTTCTGTTCTGACCAGTCTGAACAGTCCTCCAGCACTGCAAAGCCTGGCATCTCACACGTCCCAATAAAAGACCTGGAGATACTGAACCCAATACACCACCTTGAAACGCCTGCTGCGAGGCTCTTCAAACCCAATAACCAATTTCCATTTTGCTCTGTTCCAAAAAGAAAGTGAAGGTTTCATTCTGTGATGATACTTCCCCTTTCACTTGCGAGTGTCCAATTTCTGTAGCAACCTCTGCTTAAAGACTCTGTCAAAATCCTTTTGACATTCTGATAAATTACAACAGCCTGTTCTTCCCTTCTGACACACATAGAGACTGTGAACAGCCGGTATGGGATCTACACTGGTTAGAGTCTGTCAGGCTGCAACCTGCTCAGGATTCAGCTGGTTTGCTTTCAATTGCTTCACCTATTTGTTGGGTCCAGGAAAGGTTTACCAGGTCTGGCTGCTGAATGCACAAGGGAAGTTTTGCTTCCTTAACAGATCAGTACCAACCTCAGCCCTGAACTACCTGGGTAGAAAAGGAAATCAGTCTTCTCCAGGCATAGTGTGGCTGCAGGAGAAAGGCTTTGAGGACCCAAGGATTTTCTCAGTCTTCATCTTACAGGGTTCAAATTCGTCCTGTATTTTGGGAGTGAAGCCAGAGCAGCCCTCTCTTGGAAAAAGACTGCTCCTTTGTCCCTGTGCACGAAGCCAGACCCCACTGGTGCTTGCTGACACTCACCTTCCCCTCCACCTTGCCCAGCTGGTCAGTCTGGATTTGCTGCCGGAAGGCCGGGTCAAAGAGCAAGGGGGTGGCACAGTAGTGAACCAGGCGTGAGGACTGCTTCAGAGTCTCCAGGTCTGCCAGCTGCACGACACCAGAGGAGCATGGTTACAGCACACACCCCTCACCAAGGCGGGGAACAAGTTGTCCATGACACTGCAATGCTGCTCAAATGGAGACAGCTGGGGGAATCCCCTGTTTTACAGCCCTTCCAGGGCTGGGCAGTGAGGCCCCATGCCCAAGTGTGGTTCAGAGCCCTGCAACCCCAAAAGGTCAAGCAGAGAGCACTGCTCTACTGCCTAGCACCATCCCCAACATACACCCTGCTCAGAGCTCCAGTGCTCCCCTTTGCTGGTGCTCCCAGTGTGCTGTAAGAAGGCCCAGCCCACCACCTGCCCTGGCTGCACTCACACTGATAGGCATGTTGGACTGAGCTGATCTCTGCTGCCAGGTGACAAAGAGGTTTTCAATCTTCATCTGTTTCTCCAGTTCTGAAGGAAAGAGACCAGTCACAAGAGCATCAAGCCACAGCCTCAAGTAACGCTACTCTCCTTCACTCCCACCACGAACAGGCCATAACCCATTCCCGCAGAGAACTGTCCCCTGTCAAAACTCTTGTTCTGCTCTAATCTCCTTTTCCAGAAGTGAGATTATTAGGCAGACTCCCATGATATCAGCCCCCTTGCTTCACCTTTCCTCTCCATGCTCTTGATTTCCAGGAACTGGGCCCCATGCCGAGCCACGGGGTCAAAAGGTCCCGAGTCAGGCCCGTGGGGGATGCGCCTGATGGTGGTAACATCCCGCAGAGCTTCATCAAAGGGCACCACATCGGGATGGAAGTGCAGGGGCGGGAGGCTGCGGGCAGAGCTGCTCAGCCGGCCTTGCTCCTTGCTGGGTGGGGGACATGGGCTCCGGATCAGCGCATCCACCTCCAAAGTGGAGTTCAGGAAAGGATTCGGCTCCTAAGCAAACAGACACAGCTGTGAAAGCCTCCTTACTGCCAGCCTTGGAGCAAGAACCCACAGAGTAAACCCAGTTCTGGCCATCTGCGGAGATCTGTGTTAGCCTTCTCCACTACCAGTCCCAAGAAGAGCAGGCCTGGGCCCAGCACAGCTCTAATGTACAGTGGGAAGCTCATTCCTCAGCCTCCTCCACCCTAAATAATTCAGTCACCAGTAAGTGCTGCCAGCAGAAGGACTTGACTTCTCTTTCCACCTCTTGTCTCCAAGAGCAGGGCAACAGTCTGGCTGGAAATGGTCAAGTTGGACATATGAATGTCTGGGGATGCCCTGCCAATCAGCACACAAAAGGTGTCTGCAAACTTCCTCAGACCCCCAGACTGCCAAGGCCCTTCCTGAAGAAGAAAGGGCTGCCCTGCCTGGCGCAGTGCCCTACCTGCTTGCTGTCCTCATGCCATGGTGTGTCCATGAAGCAGTGGTGGTGGAAGAGTCCCAGCTTTTGGCTGATCAGGCAGTGCACGATGTGGGACCGGGCGTTCTGCCACTGCAGCAGGCGTGTCAGGGAGCAGTTCAGGTTGGCCCCCAGGTCTGGGGACCAGTTGTAAGTGTAGAGCATCAGCTGGAGGGAGAGGAGGGCGAGGAAGATTTAAGGACTCTCAGAGAGAGCCTGCATGGTGGCACAGGCTGCCCCAGGTGTTCTGGTGGTACTTGCTGCAGCCACTTTAAGATGACAAGGCTGGAACAGGGAGAATGGCAACAGCTCAACTACAGTCCCCTGTTAACAGCATAGATATTACTACCTTTTTGTCAATGATCTCCATGAAGAGGAACCTTTGCCGGGGCACCAGGTCTCGACCAACAAGGCTGGGATCAGAGCCTCTCTCTGCTGAGCTGAATTCCATGGCCTCAAAGCGCTGGAGCCCTTTGTGAGCTGGAAGAAGCCACAGTTATGACCCTCAGTAATCGTTCATCCCACTCTTAGATCCCACCATGCCATTAAGGTGGCATGACAGGATGTTTTGCCACAGTACTGCTCAGCTCGTCCTGAAATAAGCTGTTACAAGCACATTTGAGAGTAAGGTTTCAGAAGGCAAAACCAGACAACCCACTGCCCACTTCTGGGCATGAGCAGTTTGTCCAGTAAGGAGGGGAACCATCGATGTGCCTCCACAAGAGACCCCAGCACAGTCCCGGGGACCATGGCCAGGCACTCACCCTGTTCTGTGCTGCAACGCCACTGCTGGAAGTTGCGTCCCAGCAGGATGAAGTGTCTGATGACTCCAGGGCGAGGGCTGGCACTCTGACCGGACTTATAGGGCAGGAAGGCAGTGCCACGATGATAGCTGCAAAGAAAAGCCCCAAAGGTGGCTGACAAGTGGAGCTGTGGCAATAGAAGTACGGCTGATCAACACCTGCTGGTGACAAACAGCCACCTGTGAATTGGGTAACTCACCAGATCTGCTCAAACACTTTGACAGAGGTGTCACTCGCCAGGGCAGTGACCAGGTTCACCACTTCCACTAGGATGGAGGACAGGAGGAAACGGGAAACCATCTCCAAGGAGCACTGCTGCACCGACGGGCACCCTGCATGGAAGATGTACTGTAGGACAAGGCGCCAAGCTGCCCCAGAGCCATGTCCCGCCCACGTGAGCAGTGGAGAGGGGTAAGGGCCCGAGGCAGGCAGAGCTGGAGAACAAGAACCTTACATGGAAGAGAAGATGAAGTCTGAAATAACCCCTGTTTTCAGGCACTGGCCCGAAGTGGGAACTGGACCAAACTCTGTATGCTCTGAGCACAGCGCTTTATTCCCCTACTTATTCCTTTTTCCCTGGCTTACTCCTCATCAGAGGAAGAGGAGAGCTCTACTTTGCCGCCAGGACTGTGAGAAGATGTACAAACACCAAAGTGAAAGGTAACCAGAAAGTAGACACGTGGCAGCCATACAACCCCAAATCCCTGCATACAATGGGTGCTCCTCCTCTCCCTCCCTCCCTGCAAGAGTGAGGGTCTCCCATGCAACTTCACCATCCCAGAGCATGTTGCAGAGGCTCAGATCCTCCATCCCTGCTACATTTGGGAGCTAAAGCACTACCACAGCTGGTTGTTGGAGTCCAGGTCTCTCCAAAGCAGCTGCAGGCAAGTTCAGCAAGCCCTGGACTTGGAGCATGGAAGACAACCACAGCCCTTAGTAGGTTTGTTCTGATGCACAGGCACATGCCAGACCTCCTGCCACAGCTTTCTAATGCTGGTGCTGGTCCTGAGACCAATGTGACTCTGGGGAGGTTTGAGGAGAGACAGGGTGTGTAACTGGGACCAGCAAGGAATGAAGACAGATGGTGCTGTAAGAGGACTTGTCCTGAGAGCTCTGGGTAGAGAGGCCCACTCCCAGCCCATCTGGAGGAGCTGGGACCTGAAACACAT
The DNA here is from genome assembly GCA_013397845.1 of Melanocharis versteri. Lineage (NCBI taxonomy): Eukaryota > Metazoa > Chordata > Aves > Passeriformes > Melanocharitidae > Melanocharis > Melanocharis versteri. The sequence continues at coordinate 749,295 of VZTG01008006.1, forward strand.
ACCCAGGTGGTTCATGAATGCCATCCACTGCTGACAGGTTTGACTGAAGAGTGGGTGCATGGTACCTACATCTCCTTCTTCCAACTGGCAGGCTCGGCGCCTGAGGAGAGGGAAGGGAAGCACAGTTACACTAGATCAGTCATCTCTAGTGAAGGTAGAAAAGTGCAACAGTCCCCTCACAGCTCCAGAGCAGAGCCCTGGGAGCCTCCTTTTCAGGCTGATACAATCCTTGAGCTGGGTCACTCTTGGGCAGTAGCCATATGAGTGTCAGGTGTTGCACAGGGCCCCACAGTGCAGAGAAGGGATCTCTGGCAGGGAGAAACAGCTGTGCTCCCAGCAATATGGGCTGAGGCTTTGTGTGTGGAAGGCAGCTTTCCTAAACTGCCTGTGTAAGGGAGAAACTACAAGGAAAAGGAGTGTGGTCCAGAGGCCATCAGGATGCAGATGTACAACAGATGGGGGGAACAACATCCTAGCTGTCCAGCCTGCAGGCTGTGCTTGCCTCTGTGCCTGTTCCAGTTCAGCTGTGGCAGTGGTCCGATCCTGGCTCAGGTGCTGCTTGACATTCTCAGTCTTGTGCCGCCGTCTCGTGCGAGCCTCTTCTGGCCTCTCCAGCACAATGTCATCAGTAGTCTTGGGGCTGCCCAGCTCTGAGGACTCTGCCTTGCTCTAGGGGAGAAAGGGGTAAGTTAATGCTGTGCACATACACAGCCCAGTCAGTACCCTGATCTCAAAGTCCCTGCTGCCAGGCTGGCCTCCCACCCGCAGCCAGATCCCTACTGTCCATTCCTCGTGGCCTGACACACCACGAGGACCTTACAGCCCCTGTTCCTGCAGAAACATTACCAGCATGTCCCAGAAGCTGCGGCGTCCCAGCTTGTTTGTGGGTGTCACTGGCTCTCCAGAGCTTGGTGAAGGTGCAGAGGTGAAGTGCAGGGGTGGAGGACAGCTCCTGCCAGGCCCCCCACTGGCCAGGGCCAGGCCCTTGGTCTCTGACATGGTCCTCCTTAGGCCTCCTGGGGAGACAAAGCAAATCAGACTCTGCAGAGTCTCCCACTGCAAAGCTGCTGTGTACCCCACTGTGTCTGGCCAGAGCCTGGCTGGGGAGAAAGGAAAGAGCCATCAGTAACACCCAGCAAAGTGGATTCAGTCTTGGGGAGCAGACAGACCCTTAAACATCTCTTCCAACTTTAATGTCTATGACGCTTCTTCCCCAAGACACCACACCACACAGATTGCAGAGGGGAGAACAGCTTCCCCCCTCCTTGCCCACCCAACCAGATTCCCACCAGCACAGCCAAGCTCCTGCAGGCCAGGCAGGAGGAGCAAGGCTGGGTGGAGGCTCAAGGTGGCCATCCTGGCCAGGCTCTCACCTGCAGAGCTCAGGTCCTCCAGGTCTGCAGCACTCAGGGGGCAGGCGGCTTCCACGCACAGCGGGGCTGGCAGCACAAGGAACTCCATGACGGCATCGCAGAGCGCGTGCCGCAGGGCCCCGCGCAGCTTTTCCGACAGCTGCAGCAGGCTGATGTTGCCCTTCTCCCAGATATCCAGGCGCACCAGCACGCAGGGCTCTGTGGGGAAAGGGTAGTTCTGCATGGCTCTTCAACCCTGCCTTCACCAGCCCTCTGAGGTGCCGCAAGGGATGTGGAGGCTGCAGGCAATTGGCAGCTGCTGGCCAACTCCCCACCTGAAGGCAGGGGGTCAGCCCCTGGCTGGTGCCTGCTGACCGCTGTGAGGCTTTCAAAGTCGGTGTCCTGCAGCAGGCCCACGATGGGTGAGGGGGAAGGCAGCTTCAGAGGGTCAGGCCTCTCCCCGTGGGGCAGCAAGGTGGGGCTGCCGTGCTCATCCACGAATGTCAGTGCAATGCACGCGATTCCTGCGGGGCAGAACCCGAGACAGCCTCCATCAGCACAGCACCAAGCACACCCCTACAGTGCCTGCCTACACCTTGCCACCCCGCAGCTGGCACCATCATGTCACCACTTGAGTTGCACAGTGTCACGTGGCAGGCAGGGCCCACAGGAGGGGAGGCAGCCAGGGGAGCAGAGGCTAGCTGTGCCTGTGGGGTGCCAGGGTAAGAAGCACGGGGTTTGGTACAAGGGGTCCCCATCATTCCGAGAATCTCTCTCCTGTAGAGTCACAGCAGATTTCACCTTGCCCTGCAGGAGCTTCCTGGGCTGTCCAGCACCACACGCAAGACAAAAGTATCTCCATTTGCACCAGGAGAGCCTTTATGCAGATTGATCCAGGATGGGGCTCACCATTCCTGTCCTCTTAAGGGACAGAGTACAGGGCCCAGACACTCTCCAGCAGCCCCCTCCAGCCCGTGAAGGATGTAGAGTCCCTGCAGATATGACTTGTTGCAGATTACACTCACAGCCCTCTCCTCACTGTACACCTGAACAAGATTAGGTGCCTGCCCCGTGTACTCCAACCAGGCAGGACTGGGGACAAGGCAGGCTCACACCCAGGGCTAGCCTGGAGTCATCGCAGAGAAAAATTCAGACCCCACCTGTTGGCTCTCTATACTGAACCCTAGGCACACACAACAGGACAGTCCAGAGCTGCAGAGCAGCAGTGTGGTTCCTGCCTCATGGCCTGCATGCTGTGAGCCCTGGGCCACACAGGAGAAGCCCTGCTATGGACCAGAGCAGAAACAAGAGCTGACTCCCCATGGCTCAGCACAGTGGCCAGGGCACCAGGGAAGCAGCTGTGACATCCAAACCTCGCATTGTAACCCTGGATGTTCCCACTCCCCTCGAAAGCCCCCACAGCCATGCCACACATGCAGAGGTGTGCAGTACCTCAGGCACACACCTTACCCACCTCCCAGCCATGGAGGAACACACTCCCTTAGCACTGGCCCTCCTCAGCCACTCATAGCTCTTCATCCAGCCACCTGAGTGGCTGGATGGCAAAGCTGCCCCAACACTGCCTAAGGGTGATGTGCCCAGATGCAAATAACCTCAGCCCTGCAACACTGCTGAGCCCATACTCTGTCCTTCTTCATCCCAGCAAGGACAGCAGTGACACCAGACTCCACTGCCACAGAGAAACCAAAGTGTCCCTGACTGGATCCCCAGCTCTGCACTGAGGACAGGTGCCCTCTCTGCACAGAGACAAACCCAGCCCAAGCAGGCTGTGCCCAGTCTAACCAGCAGCAGCACAACCACCCAGTCTCCACCACTCCCTGTGAAGCATAAGCTCTGCAGCAACCTTTCCTCCAAGGCACAGCAGACACAAGGGGGACTGCACTGGGATGGAGAGAGATGCTCGCAAAGGAGAGAGGTAGACATTCAAACTAGAGGGCAGCTCATGTGCACCCACACTGAGGAAAGGAAACTACACCTATGAGCAACTCCCACAGAGCCTCTTGCTGCAGCAGGGCAGCTCTCCAGGACATGGGGTCAATACAGAGGTATCAAGAGCAGGAAATCTGCCCCACATGACAGTGAATATAAGCTCTACCAACCACACTTTCTTTAAACAGTAAAGGGCACAAACTCCTCAAGTTTGGCTAGGCAGTCGGCCCCAGGCCCACCAAAATGACTGAATGATCATGTGGTAATTATAGACCATTCCCCTCTTCTTCTCCTGGATAAATTACCACACTCAGCCCCTTCAGTCCCTGGCACATTTCCCTATCACATCCATTCCTGCACCTCTGCTCTGCTTCAGTCTGTCTGAGCTGAGGACATGAGAACAACCAACCACAATTCAAGCAGGCCAGGTCAGCAGCCTGCCCCTGCCCGATGAGCAGAAAGGCTCTCCTCCATGTCGCAGGGAACAAGGCTTCCAGGAACATGGAGAAGCTGAAATCGAACCACTAAATCACGGGTGAAAAAAACCAGCTAAGAAACTCAAAATCTGAGTTCTGGAGCTATAAGATGAGGCACATCAACAAGAGCTGCCACGGGTCTTACTGCCTGGTGCACTGGAGGTGGGGTGCTAGAGAACTGTTATCTCCCATCTGTGGGGGACTCTGAGGCCCCTCAGATCCGGGCTCAGTGAAATACAAAGCACACATCTAATGGTGCCTGGCCACTCCAGACCTTTGCTAAGCAAGGGAACACCCCACACCAGGGCACAACCACTGGGAGAGCGATGATGCTACACCCTGGAGCATCAGTGACATTTGAAACATCAGGACTCCCGTCTTCCTCAGGGAAGAGATGCCTGTTTGAACCTGTGGGAAAAAAGATGCAGGATTTTGGAGTTCACTGCTTGCAAGCTACCAGGGCAGCACATGGATCCTCGGCAGCAGGGAATCACTGAGCTGCCACCTCAGGGCAGCAGGTTCTGTTTGCTCATTTATCCAGCCAGCAAGAAACAGGGCTCAGCTAAATGGACACACACACACGCAAACACACAGAGGAGTCAGAGCTGAAGCCACAACACAAGGAAAACAAGAACAGCTGGGACCAGAGAGCTGCATGGGAAAAGGAGATGGAGTAATATTTGGAGCCACAGGTGCTACCTTGGAAGTGAGAGAGTGGAAAGAGGTGCTGCACAAGGTCCGACATGGTACCTACATAACAGAAGAACATTCAAACAGTGCACGAGGGGCACAAGACACACAATGGCCAGGTGACAGACCACACGGCCTGGACAAAACATGACATGACAGCCTGCTGCACGGTGGGCCCTATCCAATTCCTCCTCCAGCAGTCTAGAGAAAAAAGCAAGGACATTGCCCACACAGCCCACGCCCAGTTCCATGCAGCCAGATTTCCCTCTGCAGCAAGGCTTCCGCCACAACTGCTCCCACCTCCAGCCCCACGGAGCCTCTGTGCCCCACACTGAGGTCTCGTTGTGTCTAGAGCTGCTTCCTGCAGCAACAGGCCAAGCTTAGCAAGTTGCCCTGTGGGACGCCTTAGTTTGCTCCACCACACGTGCAGAGGTGTGCAGTCCCTCAGGCACACACCTTACCCACCTCCCAGCCATGGAGGAACACACTCCCCCAGCACTGGCCCTCCTCAGTCACTCACAGCTCTCCAGCACAGGAAACAGCTCCCCAACACACAGCCCCATACCATGTTTCAGAACACAATACCTTTTCCACCAGTTCCTTGGCCACCCGGCTTGTTGTACAAATAGAGATCCTGGTCAGGGATGCTCCCGTTGTGGTTGAAGTAGTGCTAAGGAGATCAAGAAAGAATACTGACAAAGATTAGAGAACTTGCCTTAACTGGAAAGAGGCTCGTGTGTATGCAGAGCTCATCCCCAAACCTGCAGAATCAAATCCAGACCAACTCAAAACACCTGCCAACACAGCCTTCACCACTGCTGGGGAGAAGGAACCCCTTACAGCTCATACAGAGCTACGTGGCACTACATATCTAGCCTCACCCTGTCTTTGCTATGGCCATCATAAGGAGTGGGTAGCTGCTCCCAAATTTTTATTAATTTGTATGTTTCAATCCTTAGATCTGAGGGAGCCATGCAAGGAACCAAGTTCAGCTTTGAAAAGGGGTCTTCTCCCATGTTCCTGGGAGATGACTGTGGGCATGAGCTTTGTGGTTGCTGCTTTTTGCACAGCGACTGCCTGTCACGAAAGCACAGCCTGTCCAGGCTAATCAGGATGTGCTCAGTCCTGTAAAACTCCCCCAGGCTTCAGGAGTTAGTATCAGTTTCTCCCTAATCCTCCACGGCAGAGCTGGAAACACAGTGTCTGAGCTGCCCCAACAAATGCCCCCAGCAGCAGCTAGAAGCTGGGCAGGCTGCTGTCCCAGTCCCAGCCCTCCTCACCTTGAAGTGGTGCTCCACGTTGCTGTCGGTGTACTTGGGGGTGTGCAGGAAGATGAGCAGGTTCTGGCGCAGGTAATAGGCCACAGCGTGCAGCCAGGGCAGGGCCGAGGGCGGCAGGGAGAACTGCAGGACCTCTGTGGGCGGCGTCCCGGGGGGCTGGATAAACTGCACACAGGAAGCTTTAAAACCCAGCTGGGACCAGCAGGCTGCCCTGGGGCTCTAATACTGATACAAATGGTGCCAGCTGGCTCTGCAAAAGGGGAGTGTGGTGGGCAGAACCCTAGACAGTGCCCCGAGACAGATCATAGAATATCCTGAATTAAAAGAGACCCACAGGGATCACCAAAGTCCAATTCCTGGCCCTGCCCAGGACAGCCCCAAGATGTGGGCAGATATTCATTCCAAGGTGTGGGAAGGAGGGCACAGAAAAATCCTGCCATGCTGCAAACCCAGCAGAAGGAATCTCCCAGCTACCTTGGCACCCTCACAGTATATACCTCGGTGAATGCTAGCCTGACCAAGCACTGGAGCAAGGAACAGGATGCAGCAAACTGCCCTGGTCTTCCTTGGGGCAGGAGCGGCTGAGACAGGCCAAAATGTAGGAAAGTGCTCTGGGATGAAGAGAGCAGAGAGCCAGTGAGGTACCTCCACATCTGCTGGGGTCAGCTTGCAGTTCCGCACCAGCATGACCGTGATGATATCCAGGGTGGCCTCATCCAGGCGTCTGCGCAGCACTTTCACCAGCTCATCTGTGATCTCAGGCCCTGACAAGTGAGCAGAGGTACAAGCAGCTTTTTCACCCCATCCAGTAGGAATGACCACAGCCACCTCTCCCTCCCTGCTCAGGATGTACCACCCTCACACTCACTTCCCACAGGGAACATGACTTTCCTCACCATCAATTTCTTCAGACATCTTTTTCTATGGGTTTATGATCACAAAAGACTGCTGGTGCAGTAGGCAAAGACAAATGCACTCCCACACAGGGAAAGCTGGCTCATGGTCTGCAGGAGGTTTCACTGTGGGCCGTGGATCCTTTCCTTATATTTTCACTCACAGAACAGAGCTCTTCTGGGCTAAGGAAGAGCTGTTTGCCCAGGAGGGAGATTCCTCTCTCTTCAAGCAAAGAGGGCAGGGAGCAGAGCTCTGTTCCTCTGTTTTACACCAGCATAGTTCATCTGCTGCCAGGTGCTATAACACATACCTGCTGGGGCCACACCATGGACCATCAGCTGGATGTGTCTGTCTATCTGTCCCACAGGGCGGGCAGAGTCCACACTACGGCATGAGGCAGTGTCCAGAGAGGAACGAGAACCCTGGAGAAGCAAAAACAGCCACGTGGAAGTAGTTTCATATGAATTCTAGATCCATCACTGCCCCAGGCTGTCAGCAGGGTCAGGCAGACGCCACCCACTGCTGCCCCTCTCCACACATCTACAGTGTTTTACCCCACATGAAATCCAGGTTGCTGGAACTACTGAGCTCCCTCCACTCCTGTGACCATGAGCACCCATGTCTACTTGCAGAGAGCAGCAGACTCACCATTAGATCCTCAGTGTAAATGGGCTCCTGGCTGCGCGTCAGTGCCAGCGAGCGAGATGATGCACTAAGGCTGCTCTCTGCTTCCCACACCTTCCCACTGTGGGTGGTTTCAGTCAGCCTGAATACAAGAGAAAGACATGTCAGTCTCCATTCCCAAGGATGACAGCATCATACATCCACTGAAGATCCACATCTTCCTTGCTCTCCCCTGTGCACTTTGTGGGTACTAGTCCTTAGAACATGGAGTCTGTGGAAAAACTGCTCTCTGGGTCCCTCAAAAAAGCTATCATTTTTCCTCCCATGTAAAGGCTTAGCACAGGGAGAGCAGGATGGGCCTGGCTTGATGTGACTGACTCATCAGAAATCAGATATTTGCTGCTTGGGTCACAGCACAGTCCCTGAGGCTGGGCAGACTCTTTCTGTCCCAAGGAGCTCTGTCTGGTCTAACATACGTAGCAAGGCAGGGTGAGGCCAACAAGTTACGCTGGCTTCTTACCGGAGGTAGAAAACAGATTTAGTGGCACGTTCCTGGTAGACAAACATATTCTTCCTGTTCACCACAGAGAAGGCGTTGAGCACCGAGCGAAGTGCCTGGATAGCTGTGGGCAATGTGGGACATTAGCTATCCCACACACCCTCCTCTGGTGTGCCAAGCCAGCCAGCAGCTGGACTCCTGACACGCCAAACGGGAGGGAGCCTGGGCTCTACGTACCTCGCGAGACCCCCATGTTGGGGCCCATCTTGAGGCGTGAATGCACGTGGATGAGAGTGCTCCACACCACTTCACAAGCAAAGTGCCCTGGCATGAACTGCATGGTGGCAGCCAGGTAGTCCCGGGGCTGGTAGCTCTCCTCTACAGAGTAATCTGTAAAGAACATAGCACATAGCTGGGGCCATAGCATGGAAGTTAACATCTCCTTAGGCATCTTTGGAGCACTGCTGCTGAGGCATGGCCAAGGGAATATCCATACCATCCGTGGGCATCACACGCTGCCGGTATGAAGTATAGGGTGTTTCACTCTTCCAGATGTCCTCCTCACTTTCTGCCACCAGTAATGAGTTGCATATGTGGCTGTCATGCAGGTCCTGCAGCAGCAAGCGCTGCAAAGGATAAGGAAAGATTGGTTCTGTTGCTTGCACAGCCACAGAAGACAGCAAGAAGTGCTTAGGGCCAGACTGAGCCCCTTTTCCTCTGACCCTCCAAGCTGAAAAGGTCCTCCTCTGAGCTGAGCCCAGACTAGACAACCTCCAGAGGTCCCTTTTCATCTAAGCCATCTAATCACCAGCAGCTCTGTCAATGCCCTCTTAAGATTTATTACCTGATTGACAACCCTGCAGATTTCACTGATCTTCTTCACCACCACCTGGTTGAGACTCTGGCACTCCCCTGGCTGCTCCTCTTCTGCCTCTGCTGATGCTGCCTTCTCCACACTCAGGCTGCTTTATGAAGAAAGGGAGAATGGGGTCAGCAGGGCACCTGGACAGTGCCTGTCACGGGGTGCTAGAAGCAGGAACACAGTGGGAAAGGATGGCAGTTTTCCCCTTACAGAGCACCAGCCTAGTCCTGCAACTTCCCATCCACACTGGGCAGGGAGGAGATCCTGTCCAGAGATGAGTGAGTGGCAGCAAGGTCACAGTACGGAGAGGCAGTGGTCAGACAGGGGACCCTCCTTACCGTGTGTGGTAATAGACCTCCACTCGGTCCTGGTGGATTTTTATGATGAGCCAGAAATCCGGCATAAGGGGACACCTGGGTTCCTGGTCGCTCATTAACGCCTCCTCATACTCCGAGTCACTGCTTCCTCCATCATAACCTGCAATGTATCCTCACTTCAGTCCTAGGCCTGGCAAAACACCTCCTCCCTGGGCATGGCAGCCACTCACAAACCCTGCCCTCAGGGCTCACCCCAGCCCAGGCACACAGACCCCGCAGTGTGTCACTACTGGTGTCACCACAGTCATCCCCCCTGCCCCGGCAGACTCACCCAGATGGTCGGAGTCCATGCTGCCCTGGCTCGACACGAGGCTCTGCACGCGGCTGGGACGCTGCCTGCTCGAGCCTGCAAAGAGAAGAGGGGTTTCACCACGGAAGTACTTGCTAAACCCCTCCACATGCCCCATGAGCTAGGGAAACACCACACCACAGGACAATCAGGCTGTGCCAGCCATGGGGAGGCAGTGCTGGGGAATGGGGCTCTCACAGCCATTGCTGAAGTCACCAGGATCTGCCTATCATTAGGGGTATCAGCGCAGCAGCACAGCCTTGTACCTTGGGTACTGTTAAGGAGTGAATTGCCAGCACCCTGGCAAGGAAGAGACCAAAGTCCTGGGTACCAACGCCAGTATTTAGGGACAGGAACAGGAGTAGCAGTTACATTATGTATGTCACAGCCAGAACCGGGCTCTTCCCTTAGAAGTTTCTGAGGCTGAGGTACATCCTGCCGGCACTGCAGCTCTTACCTTCCCTGCCCTGTGTTACAGACTCAGACAGACTTGCTGCAGACGGTGTCACCAACGGCGATTTCTCGCTGTTTCCCTTTTCAGAGGATGAGGATGGCAATGACTGTACGGTTGTCTCTGGAACTGCCTCTTCCAGGGAGTCCTGGCCTGGTGCTCTGCTTTGATCAAGTCTCAGCACATCTCCTGGAGCCTGCATAAAGCCAAGGTCACAAAAATGACCAGAAAAACAGGCACTGAAAAGAAGTCCCATCATTCTCCTACATTCTGTTACCAGTGTCCCACACCTTCTCACCAACAGATCACTCAGTGCTTCTCACCTCATTCTGTGTGTGGCTGCCTCCACCTGCAGGGTTTCCTGTGTCTGGCACAACTCGTGTCTCACTCTCTGGCCACTCCCAGAGACCCTGGCCTTCTTCTGGGAGGACACAGCTTGTGTGGTGTAACAGCTCTGAGCCTTCTGCCTCTGTTTCACTGCTCCCCTCCTGGCCTGCCTGGCCCAGGGCTGTCCTGGTGCCCCCTCCAGCAGGCTGCTGCAAGCAGGGTGTCCCTGAAGGGTCTGGAGCAGCCCTCCTGGAGTGCAGGCGGCTGATGGAGATGTAGTGGTAGTCGTTGCCTTCTGCATTGAGCATGTAGCCTGGCAGAGCCATTCTTCTGAACTCCTGCAACACAGGGAAGAATAAGCACCCTGCTAGCAAAGTGTGACGCTGCCTCAGGGCTTTCTCTTTACCTCCTTGAACTTCTCCAGAGAATGCTCAGGGCCAAAGACAAACTGGAGCAGCACCACCTCGCTGTGGCAGCTGGGCCGGCCCTTGGAGTTATAGATGTGGGTGGCCACCCTGTGCAGGATGGAGGTGCTGATGACCTGCGAGTGACGCAGTGCTGACACAATCTCATCGTCCAGGAGCCAGCGAATCTGAGCAGAGTAAGGACACAGAGCAACGTTCAGGTGACCTGTGTTTGCAAGCCTGCCCCAATTCTCACTCAAGCCCAAACAGGATGAAGGCAGCCTCTCTCATCACCCACATCCCTCATCTCCCAAATGTACCTAAGAAAAGGCCTTTAGAAGACAGATCTGCCTGGCCCACCCCAACTGCAGCAAGAATTTTCTCAGGCTAATCCCACACTTTTTGGAACCACAAGGCTAACAGCCTATGTGACACCAGTAAAGCCTAACCTGTCAGCTGACAGGTTGCAGCTTGGAGCAGGCTGGCAAGTGTGGAACAGCAGCTGTGTGCTCGAGCTGGAAGCAGGGAGGCAAATCTGGCTTACCTCATTCATAGTGGCTTCAATAGCCTGCCTGTGCACTCCAGGGAGGTTGGAAAGGGCAGGGTGCCTAGGAGAGAGGAGACAAAGAACCAACCAGTCCTCATTCGAGCAGCCACCACAGTGCAGCTCCCAGGCAGTAAAAGCAAGCTGCGAGGGGCTTGCTACACATGCAGTGCCATACCTCTCATCTCCGGTGGACGGGAGCCGTTCCAGGTTGTGCATGATATCCTCATCCGAGCGGAAAGAGGACGGCTGCCCTGGAGAGCGCGTGAAGGACACGCTGCTCTCCGAGGTGCATCTGTCACAGGAGAGAGAGCAGCTTGAGTGTTGGAGCCAGAGAGGATAAACAGACACAGAGAGCAGAAGAGGGATCTCTATAGGAGGTGAGCCTATCTAGGAAATATTTAAGTTTTCTTAAGGCTGTGACAGGCTCTGTGAAAAGAAGAATTGTAAGTCTCAGCACATGGAGATGAGCCAAGAATGACTGTCTGGAAAGAGCAGGCAGAGGGTGGGTGACTGGGCCTCTTTCCACCTACCTGTTGTGGAGGATGTCTGTGTTCACAACTTCTATCTCCAGGGGCAGTGTCAACACAAAGATGTCCAAGGTCACACAGAGGTCCCCCAAATCAATGGTGTTCAAGCCCTGGCAGCTTTCCAGGCAGCCCAGAACCTCCCCTGAGGAGAGATCACAAACCACAGGACTCAACCAACAAACATCTCTGCTTATACACATCCCCAGCCTGGTGGCAAGTACAGAGACTGCAAGAGGTGGCTGTCACACACACCTGGACAGGCTCAAGAAGGCCACCATCATCTTCCACGATCCTTTTAACCTTCCATGACCAATCCCACAGCAAGTGGGAGACCTGATGAAAAAGCCCTTGTCTGATGATGGCAAACCCTGGGGGCTCCGTACAGGGAAGGCTGGTCCAGGGACATTGCTGTTTAAGACACAGCATGTTTGCTCCAGGGGCTGCTCACCCAGCAGGGACCTGACAGAAGCCCTACTGCCATTTAACCTCCCAGCAAGGATTGCTCTTACCTAGACAAGTTGGCAGGGACTGCACGGGCATGGAGCTGTGCTGGCTACGCAGCTTCACTGAGCAGGTCAGGTGCACAAAGAGCGGGGGCATCTCCTGCTCCAGGAACTCCTGCTCGTTGAGCGAGTCCCCTCCCAGCACGCTGAAGGAGTCGTCATCCTGGTTCACTGTGTTGGAGTCCGAGAGGGAATCTGTGTCGGGGAACTCGTGCTCCAGCTTCTCACGGTACTCCACCTCCAGCTCTGGGTCGCTCTCTGTGGCAATGCAGCATCCAGACACAGCTCCTGTTGAAAGAGGTTCCCTGTCAGCAAACCAAGCCCACATCTCCAGAGACCCCACCAGACACACCTAGCTCTGAAAGGCATCACCACACGGACAGACGTTTTCTTTTCCAAGACAGAGCAAGCAAATATTACCTTCTTCAGCTGCCATTTCTGCCTCTGATCCCTCCATGTCCTCACTGCCTTTCCTGTCTGCCTGATCCCGAGATGCCTCTTCCTGAGATGAAGAGAGAAATGCCACATACTAGAACCATGCCAGGCAATACATCATGTTGTTGATGGGAGCTCCAGGGACTAAGTCTACCCATGGGTCTCCCAGACCCAAATCCAGATCTGACACCAAGCAAAGCTACTCCACAAAGACCAGGTGCTTGCCAGGACAGCCCCAGGCCTACCTCTTTCTTGGCTGATGGTGGGCAGTAGAAGAAATAGTGAGGATTTGATGGCACTGGCTTGAAATGTAAACTTCCAATTTCCAGGAATTTTTCCTAAAAGAGAAATCCCAAGTATGAAGCAGACACCCTACTCTACACCCTCTTGTTGAAGCCAGGTCAAGCTTGCACATTCCTCACCTGGATAATTTTATGCAAGTCTGGGTGTGCCTGGCAGGGCTGTCCGATTTCCAGCAGTGAGAGGGGAAATTCTGAACAGCAGCTGGTGCCCACACTGCTCTTTGGCTCCTCCGTGGGGCTGGCAATGTTATGGGAGTCCTGCTCGCTGTAGTCCTCCATTTCAGCACTGAAAGGATTGGGGACAGGTCAGACAGGCAGGTCAAGAAACGAGACAAGTTTTATGCGTTATCCATCTGCCAGTATCCCACCTCCCCAAACCTCATCTGTGTCAACACAATCTGAACGCCCACAACCCCACAGCCCAGCAGCCACCCGTGCACCCAGATAAGGGCTCATGCCGTCTGAAGCCAGGCCTGAGGTAGTTTAACCATGCTGATCACACTGCCATGTCTGTACACCACACTACACACCCTGCCTGGGAAACAGAGACACAGACCACAGGGACAGGCCTGCAGCAACCTGAACGACCAGCAGCCAGTTCAGGGCACCTCACAGCAAGTACCACCATGCCAGCACCCCAGTGCCTGGGCAGCAAAGCTCAGGCCCATGCTTGCGCAGCAGCTCCATGGCAGAATCAGTCCCTAAAACTCAGGAAATGCAATCTGGGGAGTGGGATGTTGACTGGTCAAAGTGCTACTCAATTAGGTGGCAGACCTGGGTGCAATGTGTCCCAAGCTATACATCCTTCAGCAAAAGTTTATGCAACTTGCATTGAGATAGGTGATTCATAATATCCTATGAACAAAAAAAAATGTTGCCACAGCTTTTCTTGGGGAAAGCAGCACTTGAAGTCACCTGACTTTTCAAACACTGAATGTTCGTCAAAATCAGTCTCGCTTCAGTGATTTACAGTATAAGATGACATAGCATTGGAGATTCCCAACGAATGCTAGTGAAGTCACAAAAAGGAACTGTGCAGAAGACAAAGGACCTAAGTGTTTCTTTGACAGACACTAAGGCGTAGCACTTTTTTCCCCCTTAAGTTTTCAGAAGAGATACAAACCTCATAAATACCCTAAGAAATAGGACAGAAGTTCAGCATATTTCAATTCTGCCTTGGTGTTTCTCTTGTGCATTTTTTCCAGAGTTTTAATTTTAAAAAGTGCACTTTATTCATTAGAAAAAGATAACAAAGCTGTCATTTACACCAGAGTCAACAGCAAGCTCAAACGAGTCAAGCAGCAGGAGATGCATAATTTCTCCAGAAACAAGTCTTGCAGGCTTGCAGACAAACTGCCCTCCAGCTCAGGCCAGATGGGACAGTAATGAGCCAAGACTACAAGAGAAAGAAAGGATGGATGTCATCAGAGACTATAAAAAACAGAAGGTCCTGGTGGATACCATAACAGGTGGGTATCACACTGTAAGTGTCTGTTAGACTCTGCCCTACAGCGTTCCTTCTAGCAGGCAGCAAAAGATGCTTGAAAAAAGATTTGCCCTAGCACGATGCTAAGAACAGAAGCAAGACTGAGATGAGTCCCTACCTTGACTCAGAGACCAAGACACCTCGTTCCCTAGAGCTCTGTTCCTCTTCCTGCTCTATGCTGCCCACTTGGAAGCTGGCTGTCTTGGAGTGTGTATGGAAATGTTGATGGCTCTCTCGGAACGAGCGGACGTGGCTGCACACCGTCAGCAGGAAGTTGGTGATATCAATCTCTTGGAGCAGCTCCTCACAGTAGTCCATGGCAGTAAGCAGGTCCTGGGAGCTGATGCTGTGTGACTGCTGAAGGCTCTTGAACAGCCCTACAGATAAACACAGCGCTTGAGCACCCCATGGCAAGGATGTGAGGCTGTGGGAGTCAGGCAGTGGCCACATACAGATCTTCACCAAGTCCCAGCACAGAGCTGGAGCCAGTGCTGGTGCTGGTAGATAGGAGGCAGCTGGGGCACCTAATGCTACATGTTAGCCTGGGCATGGGTGACACCAGAGTGTCCATGGCACCTGTCACCCTAAAGGTGAGAGGAAGGCATCAAAGAGGGGATACTCCTTCACAGCACTCCACAGGCTTGGGAACAGCCTCGGCAAGGCCCATAGGGAATGCACAGAGGCATCTTTAAATCCCTCCTGAGGGGACATCAGTCCCACAGCTCCTCCCTTTGCTTGGAGTAAGATCACAAGGAAAATGAGACATTGCTTTCTTAGAAGATCCAGGGCCCAACCCCAACCCTGCCACAGGTCCCATTGTGCTGCTGCTCACCTTTCACATAGCACTGGTGGGAGTGCTCCTGCAGCAGTGTGCAGTAAGTCACCAACTCCTTGTGCTTGTGGTCTAGCCAAGCAGTAGTTGGAGGACGTTCCAGAGACTGGGACCTGGAAGAGGGGAACCACAGCCTTTAGTACCAACGAAGCACATTTAAGACCGTAAATGGCTCTGGTGACAGTAAAGAGCCTAGGGCATGCACAGGCAGTGGCTGCTATGAGGCAGAGAGGCCAAGCCAAGCCAAGAAGGCAAGGCTAGAGCCAGCCTCTTGTCAAGGAAACTCCTGGTTTTTGTCTAGGTACCCAGTATGGTTGGTATTACCTGAAAAAGACGTCCCGAGGAGGACGGTGTGCCCGTGGGCTGACGAGCTGCTCTCGTAACAGCTCCAGAGAGCAGCTGTAGATGTAAATGGGGCAGCGAAATCGGCGGCACTCGCCCAGCTCAGACTGCGAGTTCTGGCGACAGAAGGAGATGTGCACATCTCTCCGGGAGGGGCCACTCTGCTCCCCAGGGTCCTGGCTCACTTCTGCAGAAGAAACAATTCTAAGGTAAAGGCCTCTGATGGTTCCTCATTCTTGGTCTGAGACGTCACAGCTCTCACAGAAGCACCACAGTTAGATATTGGTTTTTCCAGCTTCTCACCACTCATCCTAAACCAGCACCCGACCACTCAGCCCAGTGGTTTGGCCACCTCAATCCCCTTCTTCACAGCCATGACTCCTCATCACCACCACCACTACCTCCTGCAGCAGCCCAACCCTTCATCCTCACTGCAAGCACAGCTGACCTGCCCTAGGGGCTGTGCAATCAAATCCCATGTACCTCAAGACCTGTGCCCTTCTCCCTAAGACAATGTGTTGCTGACAGTGCCAGGCTGGATCATGAAACGAGAGTCACTGACCTTCCAGTGCAGCCCACTACTGCCACTCCTAGTAGCTTCTATCTACCTGCAACCTCCTTACTCTCAAGGAACCAACCTTAGGCCATGGGCACCCAACTCACATTACACTCCTTCATGCCCCCATGAACATCACTGTGCCTCTTGTCCTGATTCTGCAGACTGCCAGGCAGAAGCTGCCAGGCTGTAGCAGCCTGTTATTCCTCCTGCTTTAATCTGCTCAACAGAATGCTCAAGAATAGCACCATCTCCTTTAACAAGGTGCTGTCGGTACCGTGGGCAGGTGTTACACTGAGGGTCGGTAATGGCACTGCAGCATCCCCCTCTTCAGCCCTGACTCGCTCTGCATAGACAGGTCCCATGGTATCTTCTCCAGATCGACTCTCATCTTTTGGAGATTTGTCCAACCCACAAGCCATCAGCTTCTGTACATCTGGAAGAAAAGAAAATAAAATCATCCCCTGTCCAGTGAGAACAGCTTAACCCCCTAATCTACATTCCCAAGAGAGCAGATTTCCTGCTACCTCATTGCGTGTAGAAGCAGCTTTACCTGAGCCTAGCAGCCTTCACCAGTGGCTCAGTGGAAGCCAGACCAGTGCCAACACCCAGCAGCAGGGACTCTCCCAGACCATCCCATTAGCAATCTCCATACTCCATTCACTAACAACCCCACTGGGAAAACAGCCCAGATGGCTGCAGCTAGCAAACAACTCAACACCACATCCCCCACCTGAAAACCCTATGTGGGCAGCACCACATCTTGAGAAAAGAGCAGGACATTCAACACTTGGCACTATTCTATTCCTGGCCACGTGGTGCAAAAAAACTGTGCATGAACTCTGCTATTCAGTTTTCTCTCCACCCTACAAGAGTTGATTCTGGTTTTTCTGTTTTCCTGAGGAGGTGTTTAGGACTGCTGCCTCCTCTTGCTCCCCACAAGAGACCCCCTCACCTGAGAAAGTGGCTGGCAGGAAGGTCAGGAACACATGCTGTGGGTTGACCAGCTTGGCATAACATCGCCATTGAGGGGGAAAGGGCCTCATCGTGTCACTCAGTGTCACATCATCCTCAGGCAGCTCTGTGTTGCCAAGGCTCTGATGGAAGAGCAGAAGTTGGATAAACTCATGGCACATGGCACAGGCCCACCTTGAGGCAAGTAGCAACCACACAGAGCAAGTTCCTCCACGACTGCTGGCCGGCACAGTGCTGAAATCACCCACGTCACCTCTGCACACTCTCAGAGCAGCCCGGCTTTAGAAGTCACCGTTCTGGGAGCAGCCTGGCTCCAGGAAGTACAGCACAACAGTCAGGAGATGCTCAGCCAGCTTTGCTGGGGCTGATTCTGACCTCTAGGCAGTGACTGCCCATGGTTTCAGAGCAATCTGCAGCACAGCACCAGTGCTCCTGTAACAGGCTTGGCCCATAGTGAATGCAGCTATCCACACACCTTCTAGATTCCTGCTTGACTTCAGCCACAGGATACAGCTTAAACTGCTGCCAAAGGTGGGGATAAATAGCTGCCTTTCAATCTTTCTCAGCCCTTCTAACTCTCCTGCTCTTTAACAGCTGCTGCCTTGCATTTCAAGGGGCTCAGGAGAAGGACAGCAGCATAGCAGTACCTGCAGAGTACTTGTGGAGCCAGTCATATCCCTGGTGCCATTACTGCCAGCAAGATGATAGGATGCAGAAGCATCCTGCTGTTCCAGGGTCCCAGAAGCTTTTACGGTTTCTTCTGAAATGGAGCATAGAGAAATCAATCTGAGAAACCCCAGGTGAGGATGAGACTTGAAAGCAAGGCTCCTGAAACACCTCACTGCTCCTGGTGTCACTGCTGCCACACTCCTGGTCCTTACCTCTGATCACAGGGAGAGTGAAGGGGGCTTGATGGCCATCACGATCCCGTTGCAGAACCTGCTCCATGAAAGCCACATGATCAGCATCAGCCATGGGGATCTCCCGGTCACTGAGGTCATGCTGAAGGCAGCCATGGAAGAGGTTTAGTAGCATTTCATTGGGCACAAATGAAGAGTCCTTGGTCACCTCCTCATTCTCTGCTTCAAAACAGAACCACGGCAGCTTCAGAGACAGCATCTCCATAGCCACCACCTGCTCACGACCCCAGGAGACAGCCCTTTGCAAAGCAACACCTCCACACAGCCAGGAATTTTCCCCAGCACCTCTGCAAGACTGACTTGGAGAGTGCTGAGGAGGCCCTGGGGTTTTGGCATCATTAGTTACCCTGCACTGACTCACCCTGCCACTGTAACTGTTGTGGAGATGCTGGGGGTACAGCCAAGAAACCACCACCAAAAAGCTGCTACCTAGGCTTAACGATTTCAAAAGCAGCTCATACAAATAATCATCCCAGGAAAGGCAGCAATATAGCTCGACAGCCCTGGGGCTGCAGAGATGGGGAGAACAGGACTGAGCTACTAAAAGAGGCATGGCAGTGCTCACATGCTGCTGCCCAGGGAGACAAGCACACGGAGCAGGCTGCCCATAGCCACGGAGGGAGGACAAGGGGAGGCAGGTGGTAAAGAGGCACCTACCTTTTGTCAGCATTAGAAAGAACATTTCAACCTGCTGGCACCTGGGCAAGAGCTTCATGAGGTTGAACTGGAATGGGATCTCATGCACTCGAAAGCCAGGCCCCATGTCTGGATCTGCAACAGGGATGAACAGGATCACCAGACAACAAGCATCCCACAAACTGCTCTGGGAACTGTGACTTGTAACTGAGAACAGAGGAGCTCTTTCTTTACATCCGTTACAACTTCTATAAAACCACTTGCCCAGGCACACCAGGCCTATCACTGAAGAGATGAGCTCATCTTCCACCTGCTCCTCTCACACAATTACAGAATGGTTGATGTTGGAAAGGTCATCTGGACCAACCTCAAGCAAGGTCACCTTGCCACCTCTCCAGCCTAGACAGAAAGCCTCAATGCTTTTTTGGCCTTCCCAGGATGAAGCCATTCCTCCGCCAACTTAGCATAAGTGCAACAAAGTGACCCACAGCCATCAAAGTCTACAAAGTTGCCAAAGTACCTGTTCCACCTTCTATGGGTCTTGAGACACTCAAGACCTAGCTGCTTCTTCGCTCCACCAAGCTTGCTAGGACATAGATGGTGGACTCACCTTCAGCAGCTTTGGTGTCTGAAGGAGGGCAGACCCACTCCTTGTTCTGGCACAACTGGCTGATGTACTCAAAGGTCAGCATGGTGGCAATGCATGCAAGGTCCCGGGGGTAGAGCTGCAATAAGCAGTCAAGACTCAGTTTATGCAGCAGAATTATTACCCACAAATGCAGAAGAAAAAAGTCAAAAAGCAAGGAGAGGGAACACCCATAATCCTGTTCCCTGAGTTGCCCTATTCTCACTCACTGCTCCCTCCTGCTCCACCAGCCCTTTAGCCTGTTTTCACCTTGCTCAGGAGGAGTGCTGGTGGTACTACCTGCAGTCCTGCTCTGGTCCAGCTTGCTCCCCTCCAATGGAATGACTCTCCACAAAATAATTTGCATTTTCCCAGCTATCCCAAAGCAGCATTGCATACACTGCATTGCAATCAAGAAACCTTTTATGGCCAGTGGCCAGTTCCTCTTTTAGAAATCTCAGACTCTTCTGTGAGTAGCATTCCCATCTCTTCTGGCCCTCAGTATGTACCTGCAGTTTTGTGGTACACTGAACCCTTCTCCCTGCACAAAAGAACCCATGCCCCTCCCCTTCCAGGGACTCACCGCTTTAGGTATTTTCTGGTAGGGCAAGCCATGGAGGTGCTTCCAGTTCTCAGCAGTACTGTGGACATGGCCACTCTGTGGCTCTACCCAGCACTCAGTGACCAGGTTCAGTTCTGTGTCCACTTCAATGGCCTCTACCTCTGTATCATTGTCATCATCTGTGGAAAAGCTGGAGGGAAGTCAAAAGGAAAGTCCTGTGAGGTGGCACAGAGCCAGCAGCCCACTGCAGCTCCTCTCAGAGCTGTGAGAGCAGCCATAGGAACCCAAGATTGGCAGGCGAAGCCCCAGCGACCTGGTGATCAATCCATGACAACTGATTATCTGTACTAGATGGTGGAGGTCTTCCTCCTTTCCACACTGACTGCAAGAGGCAAGTCTGGAGCCGTGACTCCGCTGCCAACCCTCCCTGGGAGCAGAACAGCAGCCTCACCTGTCCTTGGTGGAGGTAGAGTGGGGTGGGAAGAGGATGTACTGGACGACACAGGTGTGCTTCTCCCTGTCACTGCTGCTCTCACTTGAGCCATCAATCTGGAGGGGAAACACTGCATGAGCCCTACTCAGTACCCCCTTACACAGCACAGCCCCACCACCCAGCTCCACTAGCAGTGGTGGAAAGGTCCCAACCCTGAGAACTCCTCCAGCACAGCACGCCCCTACCAGCAAAGCAGCTCTCTAACTGCAGATGAAGGCAGAAAAATGCCCAACCCACAAGCTGCTTTACTTTCTCCCTATACGTGTCAAGGGTGTGTGCTGGAAGTGGATGATAAATCCTGCCACAGGAAGGTGAATCTGCCCCAGAAGCAGGAATGAGGGACTGTGTCCACAGGAGGACAGCACCCAGGCTCACCTGTATGGGCAGCTCCAGCACCATGTTGATAATTCCATCCCCACTGGATGCAAAGTGGAAACCCTCTGACAGACGAACCCTTGCAACAGAGAGGAAGTCAGACCTGTAGGACTTCTCCACCCATACTGTAAGCTTTAAATGCAAGAATGTCTGTACCCTTCACCTCAAAACACCATCCTTCTCAAGACAGGGAGCTACACACAGAAAATGGGGAGATATGACACTGCCAGAACAGCCTGTGTGAAGATCAGCACACTCCAGGCACAGTAACACCTCTTGTCCTTTTGCATGTTTTCCAGGACTCTCATTTTCCTCAACTACAGCTGCAAAATTGGGTAAAGAACTGACCCAAGTGGCTGCAGAAGCTGTGCACAGGACCAGAACCCTCTGCACAGCAGCTTCAACTGTTACCTATAATAAGGCCTCAGGCTGACCTTGCTTTCCCCGTACCCCCAGGACTAGCTTGGAGAGAGGACCCCTGTCAGGTGTGCAACTTACTCTGTGAGTGTGGAGAGGAGCTGGGCCACAGCAGTGATGGGCACAGCCGGTGCCAGCCCTGACTGGACACTCCAGATCCAGCGCTGGTGGTAGAAGTAGCGGGACAGCGAGGCCAGGGTGGAAGAGGCAGTGCGGTTGGCCACCATGGTGAGGGGACCAGACACGGGGGGATGCTCCAGGTTGAGAATGAAGGGGGCTCGATAGTCAGAAGGCAGCTTCTCATACCTAGCAAAGGGCAGAAGTGTGGCATGCTGACGTGGACAAAATCCATTTTTTTTCTGTTCAGGGTCAGAGCTGTCTGGATTCACAATCCACTTGCTGGGCCCAGGACAGAGCCTTCCAGCAGCAGAACACGGCTGGCTCAGCACAGGATCCTGCTCAGACAGCAGTAACTGAATTTACTTCTCCATCATATTTCATTACAAGTGACAAATCTGCCCGTCCACCAAGAACCCCTGCTGCAACTCACAGCCATGTAACCCAAAACCACCCCAACAAGCACCAGTTTCATCCACAGCACTCTCATCCTACAACTGACAACACCATGCACAGACCTTCCTCTTTCCCACTTCCCAGAGCAAGGGGGCTGTGCTGACAGCCTGGTACTCCACCACTACCTGATGAGCAGCTTCTCCAACGGTTTGTGCAGCACAACAAGGCAGGGTCTGTCTGAGAGGGCCGACTGGGCCCCAGCCACAGGTGGGGACTTGGAGGGAGAACTACTGCCCAACATTTTCCTCTTTGCTTTTGGAGTTGCCTCCTTGCTCTGGACCCTGTGAGGAAAGCGCAGCTGCAAGATTCGGTCCCGTAACTCTTCCACTATCTGTCATGGCAAAAGCAAAAGGTAAACATGACCAGCTTTGTCTGGAGACATAAACTACTCAAAATAAGTGTCTACAGCAAGAGCTTGACCAAAAGGAATAGAACACTCCTTGAATACACAGAAGAGCATGAGTTAAAGGTCATTTTACTTCTGAGGCACTGGCAAGACCAAGATTAAGATGACACAAGGCTCTTTGGTCCCTATTTTAACAACGGCAAGTATTTTTAAAAGCAAAAGGAACGTTAAAAAATCCCCAAAACTATTTCAAGGCTGAAGACATCGCCTTCCAAAACTCAGATTAGAAACAAATTAATTGCATGCCAGCTCCTCCACAGAAGCAGTCTGAGCACCCACCCTCATTCTTCCCTCCTCCTCTCCTCAACAGCCTACAGTAAATGTAAACTAGTCCATATCAGCTGTGGGAACAGTCTGGCTCTGTCTTATGTATTCCCCCACTATCACGTTCATTTGTCAAACCTTTATGGCAAAAGTTTTCAGGAGCCTGGGTTATTTTTTAGGTTCATTTTTTCCAAGATACTTTCACAATGACTTCCTGATTACTCTTTTTAGCTTTTAGCAGCTCTGAATATGGTTCTACCCACGCCAGCATCTGATTCCCACAATAGCCCAGTGTTTTCTTTGAAATTTCTGTGGTTAGGTTTCTTTTCATGATCTTCGTCGAACTTTTTTCAATTTTTATTACCGTTGTAGGCAAACAGAAGAACAACAGCTCTCCATCTTCCTCAACACTAATTATTTCAGTAACTTTTCCCATCATTACTATGTCTTTTTCAAGGAAAGGAATGTCCCCAAACCCAAATGTTAAACAAGAGTTCTTTCCTGCACTGTGCTGCCACTTGGGTCCCCTTCATGGCTTCATATTGATATCACAGAATCACTAATGGTGTTCAAGCTCCCAAATCCCACTATTTTGAAGTTATCCATACTGGCTTCCAGCCACCATTGTGCTGCTTTGGTGTCATCAAAGCACAGAGGTTGAAATAGCTTTGTGCCACCTGCACATTTCCCCAGCTCAGTACCTGCTACCTTTCTGCAAATGGGTTCCCTACCCTTTGACTAGAAAAAAGATTGAGAAAATCACAAACAGCTTCTGCTGTGATGAAACAGAGCACTTTTTCATTTTCCTTGCTTTGTTCCCCAAGGCAGTTTCCGTTTTATGACACCCCATTTCTACAGTTCTACAGTTGTGCCCTATACAAAGTCTCACCAAAAGAGCTTTCTGAAAGTCGACTGTACGAGATGCTTTCCTTCCCCTCAGCACTGGAAATTTGAATTGCTCAGCACAAAACGCCCTTTCCCTTAAACAAAGCAGGCTAAGTTCTACTGCCATCCTCCACACTGAGTAGTTAATCGGCTCTATGGCAGGCAAAAAAAAAAAATATTGTGGATGATACAATTTATGACCTACATACAGTTCGTGCTGCAATGATCTGGAGCTTGTCCACAGCTGCAGGGTATGGTGCCTGTCTCACACCTTCTTCATGAAAGAGATATTAATTTGTATCTGCCAGAGGGAGCTCCTCCAAAAAAACCTGTCACTTGGCATTACCAAGCCCACATGTTGGCCCAGCAACCAGTGCCCAAGTCCTGGATCCCCTAAAGACATGAAAGGGCAGATCTGCCAGAGTGCAGAACATTTAGTATTATCTGGGTTCATTATCTCAGAAAGACATGGTCCTTCCCATGTTTGCCAGCTTCTCCTGACTAATCTTTAACACTAAAGCTAAGTTAGACAACCCAAAGATTTCTTTCATGAAGATAAAGGATCTAGATTTAATGATAAACCTCTTGTTTATATTAAAAAGTTCACACAGCTTAATAGCAGGGCATCTTTCTTATACTTATGCTTTACCTAGGAACACTTAGACTTGTCTCAGCCATTGTAACTGGAGAATCAATCCACACAGTAACTCAACCTTCTGCATCTGACTAGGGCAGCCCATTTCTTTTGATACAAAAAGGTTATTAAAAGTCTATCTGATGGACTTTTATCCTGAAAACATTTCCTAGGTACTAATTTTTTTTTCTCTCCTTGTACTGCTTATGTGGAGCATTGTTTGCATTTTAACTATTAACTTCCTCCCTGCCCAATAGATTCAATATACATGTACTGGAAAAGATAGCCCAGGGAACATGTAGTACATCTACTACAGAGGTCTTTACAGATGAGTCAGACAAGTATCTGCTCTTCTTTACAGATGGTATTGATTGTGCTTCGGTCAGAAGGATAGACTAGATAACCTTTGAGTCATTTCAAGCCCCACCACTGAATTAAGCAGTGGGAAAAACACCCACGTGACCAGCTATTCTATCGATCTTCGAGTCTTTGGGTTTAGATCTTTCATAGACTTAACAAAGAAAGTTTGTCCCAAATGACCCTTTCTGTTACAGTAGATTCACACCCATCTAAGCCTTAACATAGTAGTTACTTATTAGAAGGTAGCTGCCCACAGTGCTGCCTGTGATCTACCCAACATTTCCACATTCAGAACTTCTTGCTCTGCTCCTACCCCACGAAGCAGACAGCCAGCTCTCACCTTGTTCCTGGCCTGTGCAGGTGTGCCAATGGGGAACCCCAGCCGGAGAACCATGCAGGGAGCTTTGGAGATGATTCGTACCACATAGAACGAGGAAGGGGTAAGATCTTCAGACCTATGGAGGAGGGATTAGGATTAGGACCAGGCTGAAGTTGCATGGATCTTGCTGCTCTGACATGCCAGACCAAGCAGAGGTCTGCTCTGCAGAGCCCAATAGCCCACACAACTTCACAGTAACACATATCAGTTCTAGCATGCAGAAACCCCCCAGCTGGCTTCCTTCTCCCTCCAGGCTGCACCTGGAACACAATGGAACATTTCAGAAACTGCAGGATTTCATACCCCCTTGTCAAGCTCTCATCCTCTCCTGTAAACATGTGCTTCAGGCCCATCACCACATACTGGTCTAACCAGATCCTTGGTCTGGCCACACGCCCAATTCCCTACATGGCACTGCTTCAGAGTCACTCACCCATGGATCAGCTTGACATAGGAGTAGCCCTCGACCAGCACGAAGCTGCTCCAGTCCCGCAGCAGGGAGGTGAGCGCCGAGTGGGAGATGCGGCACTGGATGGTGCTGTAGCGGCCGTTGTTGCCCGGCGTGTGCAGGTGCTTGGGCACAGGCCTGCAGGGTGGGGCAGAAAGTCATTTCAGAGCTGCAGTTCCTCCTCTTCCCCCAGAGCCCACAGAGGCTTTGCTACATCCATCCTACTCTGACTGGTCTATCAGCCTTTTTCCTCCACAGCAGCCAACGAACAAGCACCTCCCCATATTGAGCACTGGCGAGAGCCACACTCCCTGAGTGCACTGGAATCCCCACACCACAGAGAGCACATCCCTTGTATCCTATCTCCCTCCACGCAATATATGACTATTATTCACGTAACTCTGCAACTAGGGCCAGCCTCAGGAAAGCAATGCTTTTGGGAAAGACGTTTTCCAGCAGCAAACAAAAACATATGGGTTAGCTTCCAATTGAATGGTCCCACACCCCCCGCAATCAGGAAATCAAAACCCAAGAGGGACTTGAGGAACAATTTATCCTCCCACTCTCATCAAAGATGACTTCCCAATCTACTGTCTCCCTCAGATAAACAACCTTTAGCATCCATCAGGCCCCACTAGTAAGACCTTCCCCTGGCCATAGGCACCTGCATAAGAGCTGCAAGTCCTCAGCTGGGCTGAGCTGGACACCCTGCTTTCCCAGGCTGGCCCACAGCGTGCACAGGAGCTCAGCCCTGCCCATTACGTACGTGTCATGCTCCAGAAGGACGACTATGCGATGCATGTGCAGCCACCTCTGCCAGAAGTTGGCATCCATGGAAAGGATAGGCTTCCAGTAGGAGGCAAACTGGGAATGGCTTGAGTCAGACCCACTGTGCTGCAGAGATAATACCTGAGAAAATGACGGGACAATATTCAGCATGAAAGTTCTCCACCCAGAGAGAGCAAGAATTTCTCTAGCAGCTGAGCTGTTGTAGGCCAAGAAGGCCACATCCCTGGCTCTGGGTAACCTCCTCTGAACAGAGTAAGTGTGTTCACATTGAAACAGGCAGTACAGCATAAGCAAAAACAAATTAGGCTCCTGAAATGTCAAGTTAATTAGGAATTTAACTACTTAGCATCAAGTAAATCAACCATGAAAAAGAAGGCATATGTAATGGTGTGCCTTCTGATTGAGAGGGGGATATATGGCTTGTGTCAGCAAAGTAATTAAACACTGAGATTACTCATCTGAAAGTGCTCAGGCAAATACGGTGCCAGAATGGGTGGCACTGGGCAACTCTAATAGGTTTGTATGGCGACACTGATTCCACCAACTATAGCAACTCTGCTGACACAGAAATACAGTGGTGGTTAGCCATAAGATGGGATGTTCCAGATATACTGTGGGATACATAACCCTACACAGGGAAAATGTACCAGGCAAACCTAAAGAAGGGCTTAATAAAATAAAAGGGATAGTTCTCTGAAGTTAAAGCTCCTTTTGCTTTAAGATCTGCTAGCTGTCTTCCATCTATGCCAAGGACCCTGGTAGCAGGGAACAGATAATATGCTGGCTCTTCTGCTTACTGAGTTTCAATGAGTTTGAATTTTGCAGTGGAAACTATTAGCTCATATTTTGTCTAGTTTCTGCTGTGCAGATGACAAGTATCTCTCTTGCACCTTCCACATGAGTGCTCAGAGCAATGAGCCTATTAAACAACTATTCAGCACATCGTGTATCTTCACCTGACAGTACTGAGCTACATCTCCAGGGCACTGGTTGCACTGCCAGCAGCAACTCCCTACCTATGGGGTATCCACTGAAGAAGCACAGCAAAAGCAAGCGTGCCAG
This sequence comes from Melanocharis versteri, assembly GCA_013397845.1. Lineage (NCBI taxonomy): Eukaryota > Metazoa > Chordata > Aves > Passeriformes > Melanocharitidae > Melanocharis > Melanocharis versteri. Next base: position 776,103 of record VZTG01008006.1, read on the forward strand.
CCTTCCCATCAGCCTCACGCATCACAGCACTACAGGAGAAGGTTTCACAACACGCTTAGGAGACTTGCTGTTGGGCTTAGAGGTGTAGCTGCAACATTGAAGACATAGGATGATGTCTCAGAAGGGGAAATGTATGGCATGGGATGTTCATGGCACCACACCTGAACTCTCTGACTGAGCAGGGTAACATGAAGGCAAGATGAGCAAGAGATGAAGCTTGAGTACAAGAACAGGCAGGGGAGACAACATTAAACGGAGAGAGAGGGAGCATACCGGAGTGGTGGAGCCTGGAGGGATGTAGAAGAGGGGCACCCCATTCTTGGTGCTCTCAGGAATGGTGAAGTGTTCTGGGACTGTGTCAAAAGACTGCAGATGTACCAACATCTGATCCGTCTGGTTGATGCTGGAAAAGAAGAGGCAGTTAGCCACAAAAGCCCATGCTCTCCCCGCTGCTGCCCCAGTCAGTGCAGGGTTTGCACACACAGCACTCCCTATGTCCTGGGAGCCCATCTACACCAACAGAGCTTTCTCAGGCAATGCTGCTATTCCATGCCCAAGTGCAAAGTGTGTGTTAAAGGGGCTCCAGTGTAGCAGCCTAATACATACAGAGGATGATCAGAGTTGGAAATGAAGTGCTAGAAAAGGCATCTGCCGAATAGCTGGGACTAACAGTCACCCTGGCCAGGAAACAGCTGTGACCCATGGGACTTCAGCCCCAGAGACACATGTGATGTGTTTGCTGCTCCCAGTGTGACCATGCAGCACAGCTGCACGGGTGTGCTGTAAGAACACATGACCTCCATGGGATGGCAGTCAGAGGTAAGGTTTGCATCCCAGGATCCAGATTTGGGAGCAGCAGTGCCATCACCCTGAAGCATTCCTACAAACCAGATCACAGACCAGTTCGAATCTTTTCCTTGGCCAGACAGCAAGCTTGTTACCAGTCATGCCCCTTCCTCAGACCACATTCCTTTTGAACCCTGGGTTGGGACAGTCACCTGCAAACCCTCATCCTAGCATGCCAAGGAAGGAGTTACTTGGTGACATTGGAAACTGCTGGGCATGGTCCAGCTCACCTCTGCAAGGTGTTCCAGAAGCGCCGGATGACTGTGGTGCGGTACAGACTGGTGATAGGCTTCCTCATGGTACAACTGATGTCATGCAAAATGTCATAGCTTCCCTCCATTGTCACTTCCACCCAAGTGCTGCGTTTTGATGGGTCCAGGGGCCAGGGTGTCACAGCTAAGTACTCAATCCTCATGTTATGCTTCCAAAGCAGCACTAGTTTCACCTCCAGCTGAGACCCACCTGCATGGGAGCAGAAGAGCAAGTTCAGGTGCATGTTCCGTACACATCTGAGCTTTATCTCTGACCAGGGATTCATGAGTACCATGAGATCACTGGATTGCTGAGAGGAACAAAGTAATCTAACAACTGTTTGCTTTAGCTGAAGTCACTCCTCTCCAGCCGAGGGAGGCTTTGCTTGCACCGAAGCATTTGGTGAAGAGTTCTCAATTCTTTAAGTGTACATGTACTACCTACACTAGAGAAGGCAACTGAAACTCAGGAGCTTTCTCTAGTGTAGGCAGTACACTACTACTGGTAGCTCATTTGCAATGGGCTCTCTTCTTCACAGCCCCATCTTTGTTTCCAAAAAAACTGTTGCTTTGCACAGATGAGCAGGGCCATGCAACTATAAAGTTTTGTCATCCACACTGCAGAGTTAATCCATCCCATCACAGAAACACAGATATCTGAGGGACACAGATCATAAACAACCCAGAAGGTGAGGCCTAATTCTTGAATTAATCTCTATTCATCCTGCACAGACTGTATTTCATGCAATCTAGAACTTCAATCTTCAAAGCTTCTCACCATGTTTACCTTCTCTTCCCAAAGTTAACATGTTAAGAATGAATACTCACCTATTCTTCAAACTGTACATTTTTACCTTTTCCTTTAAGTGAGCCTGTCTAACAAGATTAACACAAACACCTGACAGCAGGCCTCGCTAAGCCAAAAGAGCAGAGAACTGTCCCACTCCTGCTGACTGTGCATGTGTATTTGTACTGAAACATCCCAGGGAAACACATGACCACGCTGCGATTTCAGCTGCTCGATCATCTATTCTATGTCCAGCCTGCTCTGTAGTTTGCCAGACTTGCAGTGTTTGTGTGATAAGTGACTGGATGTGCTGGAAACCTTCTGCACAGATCATCAGCCTGGATGCCCTGTTTGCTGCAGAGTTGCATTTGCTGCTGTCATAGGCACATCATGCCATCCCCTTCACGGGCTGATTGAGCTCCACTTTAAAGCCATCTTTTTGCTCTCATGGTCCCTGCTGAGAGGCTCCCTCAGAGTACTCTTCCCCCATCAATCTTTAGAAGAAACCTTCCAGACTACATGCCAAATTCATGCCTGGTTGTTCTCTTGATTAAATTATTTTTATTCTGAGAAGCTTCCTTTCCATAACATTGAGAAGGAGTGTGCACTACTAAGAAATCCTTACCCAGTTTCAGCTGCTACTGTGACAGAACATTCAATCCCCTTAACAGACCAGACCTTCCCTCACATTAAGCATTCACCTTTCTTGAACAAAGATGGTCAAAAGTGTATACTATATTTTACCTGTACTTCATCTGGGAGACTAGTAGGATTTTATTTAAGGTCACTAATATTTTCTACAATGGATGGTTTGTGTTATTATAAATGCACTTGCCAGGATTGCACCACCTGTTGTTTCCTATGAAAATTGTCTTGTTTATCAGAGAGGCTAAACAAAAATTTACAAATTAATCTCTTTTCATTTCATACTGTTACCTCACTCTTCCTGCTTTTGGGCTCATCCACTGCTTTCTGCACAATATTTTGGTTCTCACAATAAAGCCTTTCTACTTCATCAACAGCAAACATGATAAGCAAATTCCCACATTTTTGCTTAGATCATAAATGAAAATATTTCCGACTTCCACCTCTGTTTCCATTAGTCATCCTGGCTTCACTCCTGTGATCCCACACAAGCAAAACTAAAAACACAGGCAAAATATTTACTTAGTTTGAAGTTCCACCTAGATGAATCTTTAGCTTTTTCTTACTGCAAAGCAATTTCTTTCGGATTCCTGACTTTATAGCTAATAAAATTTTTTCTACTTTGATTCCTCCACAAAGTCCAGCTCTGTTTTTTTAGAAAGCTCACTTTGTCTTCCCGATTCCTGTCACTAGAGAATAGGCATTCTCACTGGCCAGCTACTGCCCAGCCATTTTTGGTGCTGGACTGATTCATGGAGGAAGATGATGTTTTGAAAACTGTCCTCCAGGCTGCCCTAAACACAAAATGGTCAGAGAGAATATTGTTTTTGTTACAGAGGGAGATCCCCGACAATGTCCCAGAAAGCAAAAGGAAAAGAACTGTGCTCCATTACACACCTTGGCCCTGTAGCTTCTTTCCCTTCCATCCCTTCCACGTGCACTTCTGCATTCCCAACTAACCAAGTTGCCTCCTAAATACTTAAATATTTAAAAATCAAACAGTGAGGGTAACCAGAGCACTTATAAATATCACATACAACCTCTCCAGGCAACTCTGAGCACAAAGCTAGCTATTTATTCTATTTTGTCTTTGGTAAAGTGAAGGAGAAAAGTGACGGTGTCAAAGTCCACAACTGCACTTTTTTCCTCTTGCTTCACAGCCAGCTGGCTCCTTAACAATCTTTAATTGGCAAGTTTTGGCAATCTAGGTTAATTAACTGTTCTTTGTTATACACTTCTCTGTAGAATGGCTCAGAGAACCCTGATTAGCCAAACATGCTTTTCCTTAGCAAAGGCAGTGCTGAATGTCTAAATGGCTTGATCATTTCTCAACTCTACTTTAACCTGTTAGTTTAGCAAATTTTTCAGCAACTCCCTAGTGGATTTAGCCTTTCCAAAGTATTAAGCAACATTATCTGCTACTAGTCTGAAAGCTGCACAGAAATACACTCCATGTTTTTGATACCTCTGACATTTCATTTTTAAATTTCTTCTAAAAACTACACAGAAAGTATTTCTGGCTCAAAAAGCCCCTGAGTTGCAAAGAGCTAGAGAGGGCTCGAAGCAAGAAAAAAGGAAAGGAGAATGGAGATTATCATAATGTATGTTTATCCTGCTCTTACTCCTCCCTGTGCAGCTGCCCATAGCTATTCACCACAGAAGGTCACTCTGATCCAGCAGCTGCTCTTCTGCTCTCTGCTCTTGTAAAAATGGGAGACCAACCCATTTAGCATTCCAAGGAGTAAAAGCCAGCAGGCAAATACCTGGAGGAAAATGCAGGGAGCATGGCAACACGTGGTGATATTTCTAATACATTCCTTCAGAGTTCAGGAATTCAATGCTTTCCAATATCCTGAGCCAGAGGTTGTAGCTACACCTTTGTGCAAAAAGATACAACGTGAACTTGTCTGACTGCTTTTCGAATGATTCATACCTGGTGAATGCTCTTCCAGCGTTTCTATATAGGACTACAGTCACCAAAAGCACTTCAGCATTGCTGCCAGATTAAAGAAAAAGGCTTTTTATCCAGCACTGTTCAAGCTGTAAGTGAACTTGCGCACAGAAGGATAAAAGACACTGAGGGTGGACAGGAATGGACTTGTCACACTGTTTCACAGACATTCCTAGACTAGGAGAGTGCAATGGATCTAATCTGACTGGACTTAAGGGAAGTAATCTCATGTCACACTGACATTAGTGAAAATAATCTGCAGAGATTACTAAAACGGATATCTCCCTGGGAAAACTTAGCAGATACTTACTTTTAACAGAAAATTCCTGGAACGAGAAATTAGGGAGATTCCTGTAAGACCGACTTCAGAAATTATCCCACCTAATATGATTGCTAGCAACCTTCCTCTCAAAAAAGGTGATTTAGATCCATTCAGTTTGTACGATGCATCAAGGCAAAAGAACTGCAATTCCCAGGCATCACAGAAGAACAGAGAGGTGAACTGAGCAAGATAAACTTAAGAGTACCATCATGTGAAGGACAGCACATTTGGGGACTACTAAACAAACAAAACCCAATAAAACACCCCCAAGGACTCATCAGCTGAGAGAAAAAGTGCGTGAAAGATTCAGGGATTTCTGCAATACAATCATGGAGAAAGTTCACATGATTCCCAGTCTATCAGATTCGGTATTTTACTTCAGAAGCAGGGAAGTATTAACACTGCTGAACAAGGCACTGATAAAACCACACTTAAAACACTCTTATCAACTGTTTTGAGAAATATGAGATCAAACTGAAAAGAAAACAACTTAAGGGAAAAAAACAAAAGAGCTATTAACCTGAATAAACAAAACAGAAAGCCTGCCCTCATAAAAGAAAGGTGAAATACTGGCTTGCTTAATATTAACCTGCCAAAAGGTAGGTTACAAGGAGAAAGATGTCGTTAAATGTGTTTGTGCAAGTCAGAGAAGAAGGATAAACATAATTAAAGATAATACTCACACAGGTCTAACTTGGTCTCAGGGAGTTTAGAAAGAAAGCTAGCGAAAGAGCAATGAAGCTCTGGGACAATCTTCCAACCAGAGCAGTGGCAGAAGGTATTTACATGGTTTTTAGGCAGACCACAGTAAATTCACAGAAAACATCACATGGCAAGTTTGGAATGGTTTTGGAGTTAGATCACAGACTTTGATTCTCTGATATAAAACACATTCTGTGTACTAACAAGCTTGCATCTGGATTTTTTCATCTCCCCTTCAGTTAAAGTACTATCACTAGTCACAGCTGGAGATGGAAATTTAGGTAGGATTTACTAGCACTCCTTAGGATAACCAAACCCCTCGAGGTCCCTAGTCAGCAGCTAGTTCTCACACTCCAGGTGCCACGTCTAGTAAGTCAGGTAAGAGAACAGGATCACTGGAAGGTTTTATGGTCTTCTAGAATTGATCATGGTTCTGACTGATATGATATTTTCACCTAACAATATCCTTGTTTCACACAATTTCTTCCTTTGGAAGACTGTAATTTGGAGGCATTAAGCCTGTTGTACCAAAGAGCTCAACTTCATGTTAGTATTTTGGAGTGCGTCTAGCAAAGAACTAGAAAGGGATGAAAAAAAGGAGAAATATAGATGAAATTAAAAAAAAAAAAGCCCTGCAAACCTAAGTTCTGTCACTAGTTTCTCTGCAATTGTGGGGAATCATTTCCAAGATACAGAGCATCACTGGCTGTCCCTCCCCAGGCACAACCACAGAGGGTGAGCCTGGCAAGTGCGTAACTGCACAATAGTGAGCAGCCCTGCATCAGGCAATTATTCATGAAAGCAGAATTTGGGGAAAATGGCTCCTTTCTCCACAATACCACCACTTTGCTGAGATGGCAGACCCTGTGTTTTCCTCCAAGCAGCTGAGAACAGAGACCTATGTGAGTCTCCAGCCCTCAAGGCAGCAGAGTCACCTTTTGTGATGTTGACCTCGCGGATGCTGTAGCCCTCGCGCAGCCGGACCGAAACAATGCTCACGAGGTCGGCGTGCACCTCCTTCTCCGTGTGCTTCTTCCTCCGCATCGCCAGCGCGGGGTTGCTGCTTGCAGACACCAGGTGCTCATTGAACAGCCTGTGCTGGGACACTGCAAAAGGCAGAGATGGGTTTGTGAGGGAGCAGCTCCCCTGAGCCCCATCCTGCAGCAACAGGCCTCCCCGAGAGCTTCATAAAAGCTGCCAGGAACACTTGCTGGCCTGAAGAACAGTACATCCTTCAGGCGCAACTTACACCCACTCCTGATTCTGCAATACAGCAAACAGGTTCACTAGTGTGGCCAAGAGACCTGGGAAAGGGACGGGGTGGGGGGGGGGTGCCAGGCACTGCTTCCTCTGGGACAGCTTTTGTGACAAGGCACACATTGGAATTCCACATTCAGCCTAGAAAGGCAGAAACTGCACATCTGTTTCAACAGTCACATAGCAAGCTTTGGGGCTTTACCGATTTCCCTGGAAAACTCTAAGTTCCCAGGTGCTTTTTAAAAGGTATCGGGACGTGGAAGCCTTGAGCTTTAACCACTAACAGCTGATCTTTTTAAGATTCGACATTTCCAAGTCCCAAGCCAGCTCTCTTCAAACTTGCCAGTTTACGTGGCTTCTGCTGCCAAGTTACAGAAAGAGCAGATGGCACCAGCGTATCGCTGGGACATGAAAGGGTGTTTCCATGTTTTACTGGGGACTAAACTAATCTCTCCTGGCACACTCTCAGTCACTAACAGTCACAAAATAAGAACAACCAGGAGAGGCATTTGGGACAGTTCTCAGGGGTCTAGTTTTTCAATCCAAACTGCCATCTGCAAGCCCTGTCAGGACAAGCTCTCCAGAACACCCCCACCTGCAAGCTAGCCAGTATGCACGGAAGGGTGGGCAAGAGCTTCTGACCCCCTCCAAGTCCCAACATAGATGGCTTAACTGCAGATTGCTGAGCCAGGGGAATGGTGGAAAATGGGACATTTGCTTTCCCTGGTCCACCCAGTTCCTGGAACCAGGAGGGGATTCACAGGTGAGGCTGTGTGACCGATTGTGCCCAGAGCCTACAGAAGGCACACAAGGGTGAGCATAAGCATAACCAAGTCTGGGGAGGCACCCTAAAGTGACGTGCTCTAAGATATCCATCTGCTGGAAGAAGGACATGCACATTCCTCACCACAGTAATATTCTGGATTCAGGGACTCCCCAGTACGCAGAAAGGAGTACAGTAGAAATGCCTTGTGATACACATTCAGATCCAGGCTCAGGGGATCCAGCTCAGGGCACGTGGAGAGGTAAGCACCAAAAGTGGCCATGGCAATGAATTTCATCAGTTCCACATTTGGAACATGGCCAAAGCTGCAATCATAGGAGTAGACACCGCCCACCTATGGGATGGATAAAGGAGATGCCTGAGAGAGAACAGCAGTGCTGAGAACAAAGCAGACGGCTGGTCAAGGACTCAAGGAGGCAGAGAAGGCCTCCCTTTTCCTCTGGAGGTGAATGCCACCACCACCAATCCGCCTGCCTCCCTCTGGTACCCACACTGGCAGGCACCAGCAGACATACCTGCACAAAGGAGCAGGCCACAGTGCCACTGCGCAGCTGGTTCAGTAAAGTCTCGCACACAGCCACGTCAGGGACACTGGTCACACCATCCGTAATTATTATAATACCTGTAAACAAGGCAGCATCTTAGTGCATCTTCCATCTCAAACAGCCACCATTCTCCCAGCAAATCCACCAGACAAAGTTTAGGCAGGGCAAAAGTAGAAGGAAAATCCTGAGGCTGGTTTAGAGCTTCCAAAGCATTATGGAGCTGGCAAACATCCTGACTAGGTACAGCAAAGGACACAGAAAGGGCACAGCTCTTCACACCCCAGGCTGCCCTGAGCAACACTCACAGCTGTACTGCCTCACAAACTCCCCAACGCTGACACACGGCACTTAGCACAGTGTGGTCCTCCCCATTCCCACCACCACAATTTGCCCCTAGAACGCAGAGTAAAAGGCTCTGACGAAATTTCATCCCTAACGGAAAGGTCCATGCACACACCAGCCCTTACAAAATTAACCTCAGCCTATGGCAGGAGGAATACAACCCTCTGCAAACAACCAGGCAAACCTTAACCCCGAGGATGCAGCCAACCTGCGCTGGAGTTGGAGGGCAGCAGCTGCAGGGCCAGGATCCCTTGCCGGACCATGCTGACCAGGCCAACGTCAGCAGTGACCACAGACATGCTGGGCTTCCTCCCAGATGACTCCTGCATGTCACCAGGGCTCTCTTGGCTCAGGGGGGATAAATCCACCTGGAAAAGTTAAAAAAAACCCACAACGCCCCATTGGGGCAGATTTCAGCCTAACTCTAGTTCTCACTCTTCCAAACACCTTCAGTCTGGCAGTCCCATGGTACTCTGGAGCACTGCAGCAGACTCCACTTTTAGCTTTAACTTCCAGGTGCACTTAAAATCCTGGTCACTTGGGCCCCTTAGAACAGCTGGGCAAGGCTGCTTGAAGGTGGAGGACAGCATGCTCAGAGCTTTATTCTAAACTGATTTCTCATAGAAGGGGAAATATGAGACACTTTGGGGTCACTAAAACTCCTCTGTGGAACAAAGCAGTTCCCAGTTAAAGATGGTGAATACCTCTTTCTCCCTTGTCATTTGGTAGAAGCTGCAACTATTCAGCATCTACTTAATCTACTCTATTCAGCCCAGAAACACTGGAGAGGCAGAGACAGCTACATCTCACTTGAGAAACCCAGCAGCAGAGGGGGCAAGGAGCCTCAGAAAGACAAGGTCTAGTGCCTATGCATTTAACTCAAATGGCCCTCATTATGCAGTGTTGATATAAACAAATGCAGGTAGGCTTCTGCATCTTCTATGAAAAATATCCCCCAGGCAAAGCCTGAAATTTGTATAATTACACCAGTGAGAAACCTACTGTATTCATAGTCCCTTCATCCCTATAAGGCTCTGGCAGTTCAACCCTGTAATAAAATACTGCTTTGTTTTTACTGCTAATGCAGAGAATGGCTGAGATACCCCGCTCTGCAAAGCTACAGATGATTGGAGCTGAAAAAAGAAAACTAGAACTAACTAAATTTTTGCTATGCACAAATGGGAGCAGTCTGTGCCTATAAGCAAAAAATATTGACTACCCATCACTTCAATTTGCCAGACACTTGTTAACAATGATACGGCTAGCGCAACTTCAGAAGTGAAAAAAGTTTCAGTCCCTGCCCTTCCCCTGGGGCCTCCCACCTCCACCCCACAGCCTGTGGCAGGACTCACCAGTCCCTCTGGCCTGCAAGAGCGTCTCTCTCCTCCATTTGCATGGAAGAAGTTACAGGGTAGTTTACCATTAGAGAAATACTGCATCGAGCAGGAATGCATACAAAGCACTGCAAAAACACCATCTGGACTCACCAGTCGAGGTATTTACTTCCGGCAATCTACTTTCTGTTTCAGGAATGGCAGTTTTAGCATTGAAACATAGAAATCTCAGCTAGAACGTGAGATTCCAAGCACTTCGGATATGCAACTGCAATACATCACCAGTAGCCTCTTGGTCATCTGATTTTGGGACTTTTTTTTTCTTTTTGCCCGAACTCTAATAACTAATGCTAATTAAGGACTAAACAACCTCAGCCAGACCAACAATGACTTTGACTGCAAGAAGATCAAAAGCAGCATGGCCAGCAGGTTGAAGGAGGTGATCTTTAAATGTCCCTTCCAACCCAGACCATACTAGGATTCTATTATTAATTTGCTGATACATATATCCATGGCTACTAAGCAGAATCTGTCACAGATTTCAAAGAGTACCTGAAAAAACTGGATATTTATTCAGTTTCATGGCCAGTTTTCACAGTAACAAGGAAGTATTTTCATTCAAGAAATGTAACAAGGGCTAAAGGCATATTCACAGCTATTTATAGACTAATAATACGGACATAATCACCTCTCCCACCATCTTCTTCGGAGAGAAAGCACATCCTACCATTTTTCCCATGATGTACAGTCAGGCCATCTTACTGCACACTAACTTTAGGGAAGGCAACCATCCTCACCAGTCCTTCTAAATACTTAATGGTTCTGCTTCCTCAGTGCTCATGTCTCATTACTAGATCCCACAATGTTATCTCACCAACTCCTTAGCTGTCCCTTTTGCAGATCTATGCTGCTGCTCCTCTTGCCACCCCACTCCAGAGGAGCCCCAGAGTGCAGATCTCCAGGAAGCCAAGAGAGCCCAAGTACCTCTGCCCTCCTTACCTGCGGTTTGGGTTCATACTGTTGCTGAAGCATCTCTGCCACTTTGTTCTCAAAGGCACAGAGCTGTGTGTAAACTTGGTGCAGAAAGGCCTCGCGCTTCGTCTCATCCAGCTGACAGCCCTGGAACAGCACCTGGCCCAAGGACACAGATGTCAGCCATCTAGTTAGGATTTTATAGCACCAGCCCCCAAGATGGTACACAGGAACACGGTTGTGCACAGTGAAGTTCAAACACATCCCTGACAAAGCACAGGTACGGCACAGGCCACTTCTCTCTCTCCCTGCTCAGAGACAACTGCCTGTGAGCAGCGGTGCTCATGGCATCTGCTGTGCACCCCACAGCAGATGCTTACATGACACATTGGGAAATCTCCTTCTTGGGCAAGAAACTTCTCCTTCATTTGACTTTCTCCAGGATGAGCAGTTGTCAGGAGAAGGTGATGTGGGATCATTATTAGAAGCCATTAACTGTGGTCTGATGCTTCTAAGGAAGGCCTGTTTGTCCTAATCTACCTTACCTATAGACTGATCAAATTATCTTCCAAGAGGAACAGCAAATTGAAATAAAGAAAACAAACAATTAGAGTGGACATTACAAAAGAGGCTGAGTGATGTGACAGAGTAGGCCTGCCACCACAGAAACTCCCCAGGGTGACAGGCACGACACCTGTGTTTACAGATGTCACCCTGGTACAGGCAATCCCTGTCCACAACCAGGAGGCAAAGAAGATACAACATGCAGACAAAGACCTCAGCAGATTGGTGGGATGCTGCATGTTATCCACATTCCCTCAGTCTCATATGGGCAAGAGCTCATAGTGACACAGGAGAAACAAATGATTACCACAGAGAGTCTTTCCTGGATGAGTGATACACACATAGGCCTTTTCCTCCATAAAAGAAACATAATTATCCAGTTGTACCCAGAGCTCACAGTTTGTGGCCTCATATACAAAGTGGGAATTTAGAGAGGTCCAAAGAAGAAAAATGTAGCAACTTCAGTGTGCTCAATATAGTGCAAATAGGGGAGATACTGAGGCACAGCATGATGGTGTCTGCAGGATTGCTGGACAAGATGACACACAAAACATCAATGACAAATGGAGAAATTCCTGCTACACTTACTCCAGCAGCACCTCAGAACAGACCAAAGCGATGGCCACGCTCCTCAGGTACAACACAAACCCTGGCAGAAGGCTCAGGCAGGGAGGGCTGGGGAAGGGGAAGGAGGGAACAAGCATAGACTAACAGGCTCCTCCTGTTACCATGCACTTTCCCTGGTATTAGCAAAGGGATGAAATACACCACCAGGAACGTGTAAGTTATGTGAAATAAGGTGGAGGAGATCAAGGATGAACTTCAAAAACAACACTGGCCCCATAAACCAGACTTGAATTTATTGAACAGACCTGCCCTGACACAAGTAAAATCTCACTGATAAATCTCAATGCTGAGGCTGACTGCTCCCTCCAGCAAGAAGAAGCATATTCAGACCAGTGCAAAAAGAACAAGGTTTGTAGGAAGAGGCAATTATCTTTGAATTAACCGCTGCTACAGAGCTGGAACAGGCAGACAAGCTTTTGGTCATACAAGCTCTGCTTGAATGCTTCAAGCTAATTAAAACAGGCAAAACGAATTAATCAACAGAAATTAAAAACAAAAACAACCCCCAAACAACAAAACAACAACAACAACAAACACACATGCGACAGGAGGCAAATATTCCCTGTGGCCCAATTCTAAGATCATGCCTGAGGGCAGCATTCTCCAGAGAAACCTCTGCTTCCTGCCCAGAAAGGAGAAGTTGCTCACACACACTTCTGCATCATGCCAGGCCACGTGTTTTAGCGAGACAAGCCTGCAGTATCACAGATAACAGAGCCCAGCTGCTACCTGCCCCGCTTTCCTCACTCACAGGATGCCCACACAGCACAGCGAGCTGCTCACGCCATGCCAAGGGAGAGCCTGAACTTTACCTGGTGGGACTGCAGGCCAATGATGGAGGAATACACCTGGATGGTGACAAAGATTTCTGGCTGGTAGATAATGTCTGAACCAGGGATACGAAAGGGTCTTAACAACCCCACCAAGCATCGGGAAAGGGCATGAAACACTTCATCAAAAATTATCTCCCCCGTTGAGTCATCCTACAGAAACAGAGAAAGGAACAGCTTTTTCATCTTCTAGGACCTTCAATCTCATTGTTGGTTGTTCCACTGCACAGAGCCAACAGCAAACATCCTTCTGCAATGGCAGCTGAATTAAAGTGACAGCTCCTGTACAGAGAAGTCACACATAGAGCATCCAATGGAGAAACAGGATTTGCCATTAAGTTCTCGGCCAGGGGCACAGCATGGCTCCCTCCCGGGAAAAGCAAGACTTCTGCAAAAGTTAAGACTGACACTGAGAGCAATTCTCAGCAAATAGAAATGGGTTTTAATGCAGAACACCCCAGAGAGGCAGTTTCTGCTCTTACCACAATCCCCGTGGAAGGGCTCAGATCAAGCTCAATCACAAATCGGTACTGGCGGGCCAGGAAGGTGACCCGTGTAGAGGGGACCAGGAGGTAGGGCCTGGGCTGGACCGGCTCATCTGGCTGCCACCCGTTAGGCAGGATGCTGAGAACATCAAGTTCATTTTCTGACTTCACCTGCCAGAAGAAGCAAACGGTGCATGAGAGAACACCAAGCCACAGCAAAGGAAGAATCAAAGGAAGAATCGGGGCTCAAATGCTCTGCAGGGTGCAGGTGCTGCTGGGCGGTGCAGCACCAGCCGCGGTGACACCATCCAGCCCCGAGCAACAACTCACCAGCTCGGGCTCGGGCATGGCCCGGATGACCTGGTGCAGGCGGCTGAGGACCCAGGCGAGCCGCACGTTGCGGGAGATGCGATAGTCCTTCTTCATCAGCAGGAACACATGCCCTGCCTCCTCCACCTGCGGCGGGAGCACAGCGGCCCAGGTCAGCCCCGGAGCAGCCCTGGACAGCGCCCGCGCCGCCGCTCACCCCGGGCTGCTCCGGCCCCGCGCTGCCGGCCCCACCGCTCCCCACGGCGGCCGCGTCCCCTGCGCNCGCCCGGGGCTGGGGCGGCCTGGGCGGGAGGCCGAGCGCGTCCCCGGGCAGCCGGTGCCGCGCTCTGCTGTGCACCGGCCGCTCGCCGCTGCCCGGCCGCGGGGTGAGTGTGCGTGCGGCTGGGTGCCCGGGTCCCGCCCGGATGAAATGCCGGTCGTGGGAGAAGAACCTAATTGCTTTATTACGTGCTGCGGATGTGTAGCATCCGTATTGTCCAAAGGAAAGAGTTGCAGAGGTTAATGACAGGTTAACAGGCTGTAAAGATCCACCTCCTTCGGTTTGTTTGAGACCGCAGCCAGCTGGCCTCGTAGAGATCTGGTTGCCCTGCTGGAAAAGAAAGTGAAAACGGATTGTCCTGCTATTTCTCATTTATAGGGTTTGTTACATTGTCTCTCCTAGTTTCAGCCACTTACTCATACCAGTCTTTTTACTATATTTTTTACTAGGTGGTTTGTTTTGTTTTGGCTTTTTTTTTTTTTTGAAACTATGAATACTCTTCATCATCCTCGTTGCCTTTATTAGTACATATTCCTACTCAATTCCTATTCAGTTGCGGGGACAAGAGTGATGTGTAATATTCGAGATGCAAAGGAGCCGCGCATTTTTGTGGTGACATAATGATGCTTAGTTTCTGTTGCTTTCCCCATAAATCCTGTGGTCGCTTTTGCTTCCTTGACTGCCTTTTTAGCATTGGGCAGATGTTTTCATGGGTTACCCTCAGATAACGCCGAGATCTTGTTGAGTTACAGCGTTATCAGCTCAGATAACGTCATTGTGTACAGAAAGTCAGGAGGTTTTTTTCCCCCCTTTGTTTTGCCAGTCAGGATTTTTTTCCCCTTTGTTTCGCCGCCTGCATTGCTTTACCTTTACCTACTCTGAATTTCACCTTTACCTCTCAGTTGCTCCGTATCAGGAGGTCCTTCAGAACCCCTGCCATAAGCCCTATCTTTACTACCTCGGGCCAATTTAGCATTGCTAACAAACTCCTTAAAGTGTCCTCTTGGAGAGGCACAGCATTCCTTGGAATCACTGGTCAGTCCTATTGTATGCTGACTGCACTGCTTGCATCTGCTTCCAGCTCTTAATGGCTTTGGGAAGAGCCTAGGGAAGGAGGGTTGGAGTGCACTGCTGCCGTGAGAGTGCTCCTTGTGCAATGGGGTTTCATTCATCCTCTTGAGGGCTTCTTGGATAAGCGCAGGCAGGGGGCCAGGGGAATTGCTGTGGGTGCATATGCCTGGCACCTCTGCAGTAAAACACTGGCTACCAGCCCAGCTCGTAACACAGGCAGTAGTTAACCTCCTTGCACAAACACAGTGCACACAAACAGTTGCAGGCACATTTCTTAATTGGACAGGAACTGACTAGTCCTGTCACAAGATGAAGGAGAGTGCTTTTATCTCTAGGTGGAACAGCCAGCAGCAATCTGTTCCATGAATTCACTCCATGGACTGGGGATCAAGTTTTAATAAGGTTGATTCAGCTGTTTATTCTAAGGTGGTTAAAGTGAAGTGAAGTCCCATCAGTGATTACCAACTTCTCAGAGTACAAATAAAATAGAATAATGTTGTGTTATCATGAACATGGAAGGTGCCTGATAATATCTCCGTGAATCTTACACTGGTCCGGTGTGTTTGAACAGAGCAACAACAAACCCAATAGCAAGCACGCCAACAGCCTGAGTCACTCTGTCTGCTTTCCCAATTGGTATTCCCTTTCTATTATTTGATTGCTTTGTCCCACCCTCCTCATGGATTATTATTCTACAGTTCTCAACTTACACGAGCAGTTCCTTAGGGCTGGGACTTTAATTACATTTTGTGCAATACTGTAGTATGAGTAAGTTAGAGTAGATAAGAGTTTAGAGGGTTTTTGCAAGAGTCAAGGACATGCCCTGGTGTCTTTGGCAACAGATCCCCAGTCGTGACACTTTGTCTGTCACCATCCTCCCTCACCCGGAAGGGGATGTCAATGGGGCAGATTTCTTAAACAATGTAATCTCAGCAAAAGGCAGGAGGTGAGGTGTGTGTGGGGGTAGGACACCGGTCTGTGTCAGGGCAGGGCCTCCCGCAGCCCGGAGGCACGAGGCCAGTAGGAGCTGCCAGTTTCTTTGGCAGCTGGAAGCGTCTCGTGGGCAGAAAGAAAGTGAAGAATGAGGTGAAGGGCACAAACTGGAGTCTTTAGTCCACAGTTCTGGTACTCATTTTGCAAAGACTGTTTTGGATGAAGACATCACAGTACCCATAGCTGCTGTCAGAAAAGGCTGAGGGAATGCTAATCTTCTTTGAGCTGGGTTAGCTTAAGTGGCTTAGAAAGGTGGCGTGAGCTAACTGATGACTTTGCCTGATGTGGTAAAAAGCAGATGTAAGTGGTGATATCTTCACTACACTCATCTAGATCTTTAACAGGACAGCTGGCCAAGCATTTGTCTCAGGCACAAGTCTCTTGCCTAAGTAGTGACCCAAGGGAAGGGGGTCAGCATGAAATAACAGGATTTTTATCTCCAGTGTCTCTGCTTCCTCTGAAAAGGAGGCTGTCTGTAGGACAGATTGGATCACGGATGCATGGGTGTGGATTCACAATGTCTTTGTCCTCCTCCCTTGTCTGTCTTGCCTTTTTTTAGAGAGAAGAGAAGCAGCTAGAGCTGACCCTGGAGGCACTCATCAGTCAGGTGGCTGACCTGAAGAACTCCTTGGTCAGTTTTATCTACAAGCTGGAGAACGAGTATGACCGACTCACATGGTAAGGTGTCTCACTGTTGGTCACTGCCAGAGCTCTTCAGACTTGGCTCAAAGGATTAATTAAAAAGCTTTTGCTTCTTGTCGGTAGGTTTAAATTTTCTTTTTCCATTTGTGCTGGAGGAGCCACTACACATCTTCCACCAGAGGACCAGTTGAAAACCATTTGCTTCATGATGTAGAGTAATAAGAGTCACGCTAAACCTTTAAATTCAGACATTTTATTGGAACTAGGCTCGCATTTGCAGTGAGTGGAAGTTCTCAAATGAAACACCTTAGAGACCCACATACACTATAAAATGAGCAATGGCTCTTTCTGCATTTCTTCACCTTTTCTGGCTTTTTATGGCTCTGATATAAACTGAGCTTTTTTGTTTTGCTGGTTCTGCTTTACCACGTAAGTTTGAGATACTTGAAAGATGGCATTCTCTTCCTGGAGAATATGGAGCATAAGGATGTTATAACTGCAACTTAATAAACTATATGGTCTCTTAGTGTCTGCCACTGCAGCAAAGCTTCACAGACAAGTTAACATTTATAGTTAATATTGCAGAAGGCAAGAGAGCTGATGAATCCTGCACAGAGACCAAGCTGAAGAGGAACTCCTTGAAAAGATTCTCAGTTATTTAGCTTCATTATTTCTTAGTCTGGATAGCCAAGCTATAAATATTTTCTCTCCTGGCTGTAGTGCTTCGGTATGAAATTATTTCTTAGACCTTGCTCCAGAATTTAACTGGTAGAGGTAGTGACAAGAAAATAATTGCTTCTGTGTACGTTACTGAAATCCCAAACAACTGCCACTTTCAGTGGTACTGCTTGTAATGTCCCTGAGGTATTTGCTGCACTTGAGCCATTTCCAGTAAGGACTGGGGTTTATCCGCACTTGCGTATTCAGCCCTAGGTTTTACTGCTTACTCTCTGGAGTAGACTGATTTGAGGACTAATAGTGTTGTTTCCTCACTCCTTAGCCATTTGAGTGAAGAAGAGAGAAAAGCCCTATATGCCATCCCTTTCCATGTTCTATCTTCTTTATTTGCTTTTCCAGGCCTTCAGTTCTGGACAGCTTTGCGTTGCTCTCAGGACAGCTGAACACCTTGAATAAAGTGCTAAAGCACGAGAAGACCCCACTACTGCGAAACCAGGTGATCATCCCCCTGGTGCTGTCTCCAGACCGTGATGAGGAGATCATGGTAAGACATGTCCTCTGAGTATCAGAAAGTGCTTGAGTGCCCGAGTATTCAGCTGGGCATTCCTCAGCTCTGGGTGTAAAGGAAGAAAGAGCAACAAGTACTTCTGTCTGCTGCTTTGCTGTGGGGTTTTCACCTACAAACACTTGCACTAGATACACTTTACAGAAGGTGTTCCTGTTAATAAATATGTTGCTGCGACTAAACAGGCACAGTGCAAATTCCTAGACAAGTTTCTGAAACTTCCTGATGCTCCCCAGACCAAGGTTTCCCCACTAGCCTTGTTCCACACCATGGCCTGTGCCCTGGTCTGGGGCTGCCTGAGTGCTGGGCTGGAGGAAGAGGCTCTGAGTGAGGCTTGTCCCACTATTGCAGCGGCAGACAGAGGGGCGTGTGCCGGTGTTCAGCCATGAAGTAGTGCCCGACCATCTTCGAACTAAGCCCGACCCTGAGGTGGAGGAGCAGGAGAAGCAGCTGATCACAGATGCAGCTCGAATTAGCCCTGATGCAGCACAGGTAGGTAAAGAAGAGTTTGGTACTTCTACCTCTTATCCCTAGGGCACAAGATGCCCTTTAACTGCTTCCTTCACCCTTCCATTTGACAGTTTTCTTTGCTGTGTCCTTTCCTGTCTGAGGTTTCTCCAGCTGACTCTACCTGAGGTTTGGTTTCCTCCACAGTTTCACAAGGGTATCCAGCTCTCTGGCTGTTCACAGGAGGTGCCATCCAACCAGTCAGAGGCGAAGGTTATCCCATCCCCACGGTGCCCTCCTGCATGCATTAGCACTGGGCACTCTAGACTCAGCTACTAAAATACTTACATTTAGTTACACAGATCCTGCAAAGAGAAAGCTTGTTCATTTATCTTGCTGATTTGTACTGAGTTGGAGGTATTTTGGTAGTTTCTGACAGTTTTCATTTTGCAGAAACAGATCCAAAGTCTGAACAAAATGTGCTCAAATCTGCTGGAGAAAATCAGTAAGGAGGAGCGTGAATCTGAAAGTGGAGGTATGTCACTGAGGTGGAAGTGGGGTACAGGGTTCAAGCAGCAGACTTGGGGGAGTAGAGGCAGGATAGGTATATTGGAGAGCCTGAAGTATGGGAAACGGAGTTGAGCTGCATAAACAAAAACATTCCAGAAGATGTAAGGTTGGCTGTCCCGAAGCCCCCTAATTTCAGAAGGGAGCCTGTGGGTGCAGCGTGTCTTCCTTGTGTGACCTGTGCATGGTGGGAAGGTCATTCCAACCCTTTGACATATTCCCCTTTGAGGAGGTGCTAGGTATCTGCCAACAAAACTTCCCAATCAACTTTAATTAATAAAAGTAGCTGTGAAAAAGCAGCAGCAGTGAATGAGAAGCCCTTTAGCTATGTTCTGAAGGAGTCTACATGTTGGCAGGCTCTTGTGTGATCCTGTCTAGATAATGGGTGCTTCAGGCTCATGGCCAACCTTTTCTGGTTGTGGTGTTCACTATTCCCAGGAGTGCCACACACAACTCTTAAAGGCAGTGGCATTGTTTTT
Source organism: Melanocharis versteri (assembly GCA_013397845.1). NCBI lineage: Eukaryota > Metazoa > Chordata > Aves > Passeriformes > Melanocharitidae > Melanocharis > Melanocharis versteri. The sequence continues at coordinate 795,378 of VZTG01008006.1, forward strand.
ACTGTCATCTTTGACACAGGACCTGAGCACGGGTTCTGTGTAGTAGCTGGGACTAACAGTGTAACTGGGCACACCTGGGGCAAAAAAACTTGCAGACACCATGTTGCTTATGAGCCTCCAAAAGGGGGTGTTACTATTGTTTATCTAAATCACAGTCCTTGTTACCTGCCATAGGATTCAGCATGGAATAGCCTTTAGTGGGAACTTCTCATGGGCATGAGGAGTTAGCTCACTCCAGCTGCCTTCCATGAGCAGATTATGCCCTGCTCTCAGTGAAAAAGCTCTTGGATCACCAGTGTCCCTGGATTTTGCAGCTTCTTTGACCTTGCTGAGACTCTTGTAGGACAGCTTTTAAGAAACTCATCTCTATTGTATGCACTTAAGTAGCTGAAAAGTAAATTCAGGACCAGCTGTGCTACTTTTTAGACCTGATTTCCAAGTCTAAAAATAACTTCCAAAATAACTTCTTTTTTTACAGGTTTACGACAGAACAAGCAGACCTTCAACCCTGCAGATACCAATGCACTGGTAGCAGCTGTGGCCTTTGGGAAAGGGCTGTCAAACCGGAGACCCCCAGGCTCTGGGGCATCTGTCCAGTCGGGCCAGCCAGGAGCTGGTGCCATCATTGCAGGTGCTTCAGGCATGCAGCAGGTCCCAATGACAGGTGCACCAGCTCAGCAGCAGCCAATGCTGGCAGGAGTGCAGATGGCACCAGCAGGACAGCCAGGTAAAGAAGTTCCATATCTGAGATCAGTTGAAATCCAGAGACCAAGAAAGACAAATGCAGACGTAGAGATTCTTCTCCAGTCACTTTTTAGATGTAACTAAGTTTGAGGTTCCTTCCTGACCTTAATAACATGAGTCAGGTTATAATAGAGGAGTAATACCTGTTTAAAATTGGCTCAGAGGGTGAGGTGGATCCCAGCCAACCAGCTTCAGCTTCTAAACTCCCACTGCAATAATATTTTAATAATAGACTTAGTGAACATAGGAATCAATATGGAGGGAGATCACAGTGTAGTTTTCAGGGATCTGTACTGGGGGTTTTCCTGTGAAAAGTTGTGGGTAGGTAATAAAGTGGAAAAGTTTGATGATAATGAGTTATGTAAGGTAAGAAAAAGCCCAAACGTTTTCTGTAAAAAGTTAGAAAGGTTTCCTATACAAAGTGAATTTGCTCAATAGCAGTAGATGACATTTGCATTGAATATAAAGTGAAATACATAGGCATAGAAATTTGGCTACACACATCCAGCACCTGGACTCTAACCTAATTGCTTGTATTTGTGAAATACATCTATGATATGAGAGTTCTGTAAAGACAATAATTGGGTGTTTAGTTGGGGAAGAAATGCAAACCAAATGCTAGGAATTGCTAGAAAAGGGACAGAGAAACAGAGGATATCTTTAGGCCATTCTGTAAATCCATTGGGCACCCATATGTGCAATATTACGGGCAGTTCTGATATCTTCTCTGCTAGTGGGCATAGCTTTGGGCTAGGGAGAAGAAACTGGAAGCGTTTAAAATCCCAAATTATATACAGCAGGCAAATGAGGAATGATTGTTCATTGTCTCCCATGATACAGAAGGATTGGTGGAAGTGCACCAATCAAAATGTGGGCTTGTAGATTTGAAACAAAAGGGAGATACTTTTCTGAATACTAAATAATTGCACCATAGAGCACATTGCCTAGTGTGTGATAGGCAGATAATGTTTATATGAGATGGAAAAATAAGTAAGTGCATAGATTTCTGGATGAAAAATTCATCAACATCTAATCCTGAGGGTACCAACTCTGGTTCCATGACCCTGAGCCACAATGTGTTAGAAGCAGAATAGGTATTATGCAGGGATATCACTGCAGGCTTGCCCTGTTCTGGTATTCCTCCTTAAAAATCCTCTGCTGTCAGGAATGGGTTTGGCCTGGGGGACCTGCAGGCTAACCCTGTACTGTCAGAATGTTTATGTTAATTGCAATTTAGGATATCGGATATCCTAATTGGTGTTTTCTTGCCTGTATATAATGACTGTTGTTCAGATATTTACTTGAGCAACAATATTAATCCTAAGTTAATTATGTATTTATGTAAGAGTTAGAAAGTAATTTCCACTGTAATTTGGTAACAAAGGAGACCTCCGTGATTCCTGGCTGAATAGCCAGAGACACTGTATCCAGGGTGGGGAGACAATCACTTCTGTAGGCCAAGCAGAGTGCGCTGGTGAGGAGAGCACTTGTCCAGCCTGTGTCATGGGGAAAGTACCTCTGGATCAGAGCAGCTACAGTGGGTTTTGGCAAAGGTCAGTCCCATTATTCTGCTTTTGATAGTGTCCATAGCTGAGGCTGAAAGAATACAAGAACAAAGTATATCTTGACCACAGTTGGTTTTTTAGGGATTTTAAGCCAGAGTTTGGTTTGATATCATTGGGTACAGTAGCCATTAATTTCTGCAATTCCTGTTTGAATTACAGTTTTGACTTCTACAACACCTATGGCAGAATGTCTCACAGCTTTATCACATTTTGCTTAAAATCCTTTTTTTGCTTAAATATTTTGCTTGATAATTTTATTGCATTTTCTTTTTTACCCATGTTGTGAGAAATGGTGAATAATCATTCCTCAGTTACCTTTTCCATACTAGTTTTCATATTTTGGAAATCTGTCACGTATCCTTGCTTTGTCCATTTTTAGGTGTTTTTCCCTTAGCTAACGAGTCTATTCTCTTTAATATGACTTTGTGTGGAAATTGTAACTTGTACCATCCTTGACACTCTTACCTGCACTTTTTCTGGTTGTTCTCAAGGCTGGGAACACCGCAACCACTCAGTGTCTCAGATGTGAGTGAACCATGCAGTTCTGTTCACTGCTGCTTTTGGAGTAATATCTAACAGTATTTGTCTCCTGATTGTTAGTGATATCTATCAGTTACCTGCCCATTCATTGCTGGCAATGACCCGCTTTGGATATATTTGAAAAAGTTTAATAATCCTTATTGTTTTAGGCATATGCTTATCAAATCTTTTCTTGTCCTGCTGCACTAGAAGTTATCCTTTTTTTTCTGCTTCAGTTTGAAGACACTGAAGGACTGTTTTTTGAATATCCCTCTGTGCTGCTCTTTAATCACTGTTTATTTTTCAGATTATCCTAGTTTTGTCTAGCACTCTACACTTACTGTAAGCTGCTAGTAAGATGTCTTTGAACACACTCCCATGTGAGATTGGTATCAGCAGAGAGTGATAATGCCCAAGAGATGGATGTGGTTACAACAAATTAAGAAATCTGAGAGAGGCTTAGTAATTTAACTATATACTCTGACTATAAATAATGCTTCAGGGAAGGGAATACAGGCTCTCTGAAATGGAAGTGGATGCAGTCTGGGTTCTTCTGTGTGTGCTGCTGCCAGCAACTTCTATGAGACTGAGTAAGTCAGACTCTCCTGTAGGAGCCTTCTGACAAAGAGAGAGGCTTGCTAAGGATGAAAAAAGAATAGAATTGGAGGGGATAGCAGGGGGACACAGGAATTGTCAAGGAGATTTGTCAGCACAGAAAGATGCCAATTTGTAGAAGAGATTGATCGTGTAGGTCAGAAGCTGGAAGATGCTGTAGCAAATGAGCCTGGAGTGAAACTGGAAAAGCTCAGATAGGGTTGTGAGTTTTGCATGCTCCTGAGCAAATGTCCTCTCATATTGCTGATTTTGCACTGCTTTTTCTTTTTTCTCTCTCCAGGAAAAATGCCGAGTGGCATAAAAACAAATATAAAATCTGCCTCAATGCATCCGTACCAGAGATGAGCTGAGATGAACCAGACCTGGGGAACAGCAACATTTGTTACTGCTGCAGGCACCCCACCTGGATTCCTTCTAGGGCTTCAAAGTCCCTTCACATAGCCACACACCATATTCGGGAAGAGAGGTGTTCTAAGGCCCTTCCCTGGGTTTTGTTTAGTGCTAGGAGGCTGGTGAGGAGCTGCTGGTGGCAGTACACAAGTACTTGGCTTGGATACAAGTACTTCTCTGTTCAGCCAGGGCAGAGGACTTTGCTTCTGGTATTGATGCCATCTTCTCCAGGTCTGGCCTGGAGGATAGCTGCCCTTTCCTGATACAGAACCTGAAGAGCTGCACTGAGATCCTTGCTTCTGCTTGTTCACTTGGTATGTTCCTTCTTTACTCCCTTTTGTTTAATAAAAACCTTGTTATGCTCACTGTGAGACACTGGTGTCCATCTCTTGGGTCATAAGGAGTCTTATTTCCCTTTGGGTAAGGCTACAGAGCAGTTCCAATCTAAACCATGCTGGAAATATTGGAGGCCGAGTGCTGGAGCTGCAGGTTTATGCATAAAGGGGTGAGTAGAGTGAGTCAGCGGCGTACAAACACAAGCAGCAAGCATCTTGTGCATTAAAAACCAATTATGGCTATTCCCCAGAAAGCAAAATACTGGGAAGGACTATTTCAAGGCCCACAGCAAGAAGGCAGCACTTGAGGAACAGAAGCACAGAGCTTTTGTATTCTGATACTGCAGCAAATCCCAGCTGGATCTGGTTTCACTTCCATGCTTCTCTGCTTCTGCGTTTTCTATGAAGTTTCTTAGCTGCTTCAGGATTAATATATCACTTCAGAAAGGTATTTCAGTGTGCTCAGGACTGTGACACTCCTGGACGGGCCAGGTTGTGAAGTCTGGCCCATTTCTCTTAGGAACTGGGCACTGTGAAGCCATCCCTGCTCTACTTTCTGCCCTTGAGCTGTAACATATAATCTGCCTAATGAGAGATTCCTGTGAGACAAAAGGGTGGGGGCACATGCCCATGGAGCCTGTCAGTACATACAGCACTATCCTAAAGGACAAACGTCCTGCCGCTGGATGCTTTTGCATGGACTTCCTTTTGACTTGTGTTGAAAGCCAGCACTGTGTTTTACTCAATAGCATCTGTCAGCAATCTTCGGGTGAGGAAATCTCCACTCAGCAGATACAGCCTGCAGCTGCTCCTGCACTGCTTGCCTCTGAGCTAATCAGATCCAGCTTATTTGTGGAGGCTGTGAGCTGTTCTCCCAAAACAAAACCATCCACAAAGCTGTGACTAGGGCAGTTATTGACCCATTTTGACATACTGGCCCTTGAAAAGCACTGAGCTGGGAAGTAGAAAGTTGAGCTGGAAGCACAAACAGCTTATACAATAGCAAAGCTGCTCCACTACAAATGAGTCCAGTGACGTGTCTGCAGCGGCACCATCCCAACCAGACTAGTGGAATTACTTTTTGCTCCTAATGAATGCAAAGGTCCGGGCTCTCTGGGAAGCCACTGACTGCAGCAGGGAACTGGTGTGAAGGCAGTGGAGGCTTGTTACTGGTTCCAGTGTGAGGGGTTTGTGCAAAAACAAGCCTGACAGCCAGGGAGTTGGAGCCTGCAGGGCTGTTCCTGTGATGTGCTGAGAACCACAGGAATGGCTGTTCCCTGCTCTGCCTCATGTCCTTGCTTTGGTTGGAAGGGAAAGCAGAATACTGTGTGTGTCAGATCCTTGGCACTAGTCATTCATGGAGCCCCAGCTCTAGGATGCTGCTTCACTTCGTCCCCCCAGCCTGGCTTCCTTATAAAGCTAAAATGCCTCAGTGCCGGAGCTCAGGGCCAGCAGCTGCCTGGAGTGATTCGGGCAGCCTGGGACACAGGCAGGGCATGGCTGCCTGCTACCCGTGCTAACCTGGGTGAAACGCCTCCCAAAAACGCCTCCAGTGGGGCAGGCCAGACCTTTCACACACTTGGACTGGAGGAAGGGAAACACAAGCAGAGTTTTTTTTCCATAGATTATGAAGCAGGGAGGCTGGCCAGGCTCGCCAGCATAACTTCCTGCATGACACAGGCTGCTGTGAATCAGTTCTTGTGTAAATTACAGCACTGTTGTTAGAAAAACAGTTGGTCTTAAAGTGGTGTGTCTCTGCTACGGTGGCTCATAGATTGTTCTAAAAACTATTTTTTCTTGTATCACCTTAGATTGAAGCATTTCTTTAATTCCCTTCAAGTCAGTGGATCTTCTCAGGAAGGGACTGAGCCTCTGAGTTGTTAGTACCAGAGGAGTCAGATATTGTGATCAAGGTTTCCTGACCCTTTTTTATGACAGACTGAACTGATGAAAGTCCCTTTTGCTTTAAGGCATATTTTCCATTTCTTGACTCACATCCAAATCTCCTTATGCATCTGTGTCCTTTGGGACACTGGACCAGGACACACTATTCTAATTGTGGGAATGGGAATTTCAGAGGTAGAGCAACTTTAACCTCTTATCCAGTTGCTGCCAGTGCTTGAATGTTTAAACAGGTAACAGGAGCAAGCCTCTTACCCATAAAGTCACTGTGGAATTCATGGTCCACTGCTTGTCACTGTGGTCTGCAAGTCCAACAGGGATTCGCTATTCCTGGTGCACTGTGTCAGAATAAAAGTACGACCCTGCTGGGTCAGGGCAAAGGCCCAGGCTGTGTCCTGCTGTGGCAGGGGCCAAGTGGGTGATTGGGAAGCACACTCTTCCTGTGACCATGGGATGTGCTGTCGCTCTGAACCCTTGTAGTTTTTTCCCCTGCCTTATCCAATCCCTTTCAAACTCATCTCTTCCAAGTAGGATGATTTCGGCAGGAAGGAGGCTCAGCCCTGGCATGGCAGGTGCTGCTGGGCTGTCTGGGCTCCAGTTCGGGTGCAGGAGAGTGATGGAGAAGGGCACTGGTTTGTTCTGGCCCCACAAGCCTCCTCTCAGTACCTGCCAGGCTCTGGTGCAGACAGTGGCATCTTTCTCTGCATGGCCCCACTGCCCCAGGGATGCCAAGAGCTCCCAGGACAGCAGCCTGTACCCACCACGACTTCATCTTTTGTAACCAGCTTTACACTATTTAGCACTCCCTGCTGCAAATACATGCTCAGTGCCAGCTCCACAGGGAGCAGCTCCTCTGCTGCCTTGCACTTGGCCAGGTCGTCCATGAGCTTGTTCCTTGATTGCACACGCTGCCGTACCAGGTCTCTGATACTTAAGAACATACAGTGCCAAAAAATTGATCATGTTAGTCTGACAGGCTTATTGTCTGTAATCCTTGTTGATTGGTATTTATATTTCTCTGCTTTAAGTCTTTATCAATATGATCACATATTTTTTGGCCATTATTTTGCACGTGATGTCTGTCGAATAGACACACCTGTTTACAAGGCCATCCTGTTTACTTTTTTAAAATGCTGGCATAACATCAGCTTGCTTGTTCTCTGGAACTTTGCCAGGTTTCCTTGTGTTACTGAATCTCAGCATTAATAGTTTGGATTTTTAAAAATTGATGGTATATTTTTAGATGCAGGATACCCAGACTGTTGAGTTTTCAACATTTGCCTTATGCAACTGTTGTTTAACATCCTCCTGGGTTACTGTTAGAGTGGAAAGTGTTTCACCCTCGTGACAGAAATGCTTCATCTGGCTTCCTCCCAAATGCAGGACAGAGATATTTATTGCCCTTCCTTCCTGCCCAGCTACCCACAGGCCCACTGTTCCCAGTCTCCATGCTGGGTCGTGCCCGCAGCCTGTCGTGCTGCTGCCCTGGGCCGCATCACCTCTGGGAGCCATGAAGCTCAGAGTGCTGCCACCACTGCCCTACATCACTCTGCATCCAGTGATCAGCATGGCAAACACCTGCTGTTTGTTTGTTCTCTTGTCCTGTCCCCAAGCAGCAATGTGCGCACAGATGTCTTCTTTGTTTAAACAAGCTAAACATAATATTTTGTTTGTTTTTTTAACCTACAGATCTTTTAAGTGGGTGTCATTAGGCCTTTATAGTGGAAGTGAAGTATGTGAGGTGTGAGGGAAGAAGCGGCCGAAAATATAGGGGGACAGAGGAGCGAGGGGAACCTCTCCAGTTTTCCACACTCCATACCACAGGTAAGGCAGGGTTTTGGTGTGGGCTGCGGGGTTGGTTTCCATCCCCCTGCTAGGATAGGATCTTTCTACCAGGAATGTCTGGGACCAAAGGAGAAGTCTTGTGCTGGTTGGGTTGAGAAAGCCTGAGCACTTTATCATGCTAAGAACCATGTTAATGGGGTGAGTGCTGCCAAAGGGTGTTCAGCCAAGTTTTGCATCTGCATTGTTTCCAAAGCAGCTTCACCTGCAGCTCAGAGAGGAGAGACAAACACATGGAAACAGCAGCAAAAAGTGCATCTTAACTGACCTCTGAAAAGCTCAGAGACTGCTTGAAAGTCAAAGGCACAAACAAAGAGTAAGTGGTCGAGTGGTGGAAACAGCTCCCCAGTCTGGGTCCGTGCTTTTCCCCAGGCTCCCTCCATGAGTTTGGTGGCCCCAGGAGAGGCAGAGCCTGTCTGTGTGACAGCTGGTGCCTACAAATGAACACACAGGTGCTTTCAAAAAATCCCGTGGATCTCCTCCTTCCACCCAAGTGCAATAAATCTTCAACTAGCTTAGATATAAAATGTTACCACTTTGTTCCTCACAGAGATGCTGTGGAGGTAAAAGCTCATGCTTGAGAAATGGGATGTTTGGATGTATTTGTAATACATGCCATAAAAATAGTTCAAGCTGATGTGACTCCACAGTTTATTTATTGTCCCTATGATACTACAGCTCTCTGTCTGGATCCAGGAACACTGCCTTGGTGGAAACCTGCATTTAGAAATTAATGAAAACCTTCTGCAATTTCCTCAGGGGTAACCCTGTACATGAGAGTAATGCAAAGCATGCTGTCTGGCTCCTCTGAAGAAGACTTCGTCCTTTTTGTGTGTGTGTGTGTGTGTGTGTGTGTGTGTTTTTTAAAGAAAGGAAATTACTGCATGTATATTTCTGTCTGAGATGCATATTTTCCAAAGTCAGGGATCAAGAGCTGTAGTTCCTGCAGCAGCTATCTTATCACTGCTGCTCAGATTCTGTCACTGATTTACCTGCTTGTTGTAAGGCTTCTCCCTTTGCTACCATAATGTCCAAGCAGTTTCTGCACTGAATTGGCACAGGTGCTAAGTCCTGCCTGGTATGTCAGCTCCTTTCCTCTGAGTAAAGACCGTGCCCCGGGGCACTTTTTCATTAAGTTTTTTATTTGCTGGCCACACTTTGGGGCAAAGACCATGCTTTGGGGCATTGCTGTCTGTGGGTGTTATTTCAAAGATGCAGCATTTCCCAGGATGTTCCTCTTTCGAACGCAGACCTCCCCCCTCTATGCCTGTTGCCAGGTGGCTTTGGTGGGACGTGTCTGTCTCCCACTGCCATGTGCCAGTCTTAGGCTCTGCCCGCCTTGGTGTGCAGCATGGAGGTGTGCTGCTCCCATGGGAATTTGGCTTTGAAACGTGCAGTGGATGTTTACGTGGAGTTTATTTTTGGTACTGATGCAGTACTGAAGTCGGGGTCCTGCTGTGTGATATGAGAGAGATGGCTCTTGTCTCCTGCTCTGCTGCAGCAGCGTGGTGGGATTTCAGAGCACTGCCCTAAGAGCTCACGGCAGTAGCTGATACAGGAACGGTTTGCATCCCTCTGAGAAACACGTTCTGCATAAGTGGGGCTGGGGACCCAATTTTGGCTGCCTTGTTTTTGTATATTTAGGTTCTTACGGGCATCACAGCAGTAGAAACAGTGTCAGTGACCATCATCATCATTGTCATCATGGCACAGCCTGTTTTGCTCCAGTCAGCAGAACAATGCATCAGGTCGTGGCTGGATTGCACGGGGCTGTGCGGGAGCTCCCGCGTGTGCAGCCCCCGCCGCAGAGCGTGGGCTGGGCAGGGAGCTGGGCAGCACTGGGGCTGCGGGCAGCAGGGGCCGGGCAGGAGGACCTGCAGCCCTGGGCTGCGGAAGCCCCGCTGCAGCTGCCGAGGAAGTAATGACTCACAGAAAGCTTCTGTGGGTGCGTCCACCACTGCTCTTAAATGTTGGCGTTCACTCACACAGGGAGTAAAACCAATAGGAAATTGTAAGAGTATTCCAACCCACATTTTGAGCACGCAGCTCCCTCTCCTTTGCCTCTTGGTGTCCTGTGCTCTCTGATGTGTCTTGCTGGAGCTCAGGTGCAAGATGCTTGTCCCCACACACGCATCCAGGGAGGCCATCAACATTACTTTTTGGAGAGGTGAGTATATATCTGTCACTAGAGAATCAGCGCAGTTCCTCACAATGGGAGCTGCCCCACCGCTGCTCTCCCCTTCCCCTGGGCCCCTTGGACCTGCCAGGCAGGTATAGGAGGCCATGGCAGACCTGCCACAAGTTCTCTTATCCCTCAATTTCTTTTTTCTCCCTACCCACCACGGGTCTCAGGGCACGTACTTGTGCTGCTGACTGTGCCAGTGGACAACCTCAGAAGCAGCGAAGATGCCAGGCAGGCCAGGGAGGACAGTATCCCCTGCCAGCCCACAGCCCAGACAGGCAGGCAAAGCCCAGCCCTGGCTGCAGCTAAACACGGCCTCATTTCATGGCAAAACAATTCCTCTTTGTCCAGCCTGTTCTCCCAGAACAATCCTCTGCTCTGACAATATCCTTTCTATGGCTTAGTCCCTGCGGAGTGACCAGCAGCGTGCTCAGCCTGACGCCTGGCAGCTCACACCCCTCTGCCCCATGTCCGAGGTGCAGCACCCAGGACCCCTGCCCTGGGCAGCCTCCACTGGGGACTCTGTGGCCTCTTCAGGTCAAGGCAAAGTCCTCCCAGGAAAGTCTCCAGCACAGCCTGGAGCACTTGGGAGGGTTTTTTCTTCTACCTTTGCTCACTCCATGGAACTGCATGGCACCACTGTTCCACAAGTTAGGAGGACAGCGCTGGGACACAGTTATGGAGTGTGACATGCAGGTGTCAAGTCACCAAATCTGACTGTAATCTCAACTGCCTGGGTGAAGAAGTCACCCAGCTGTGCCAAGCTGCTCTCTCAGGCTCCAGGCAGTCTGGGACAGGTTGCCAGAGATGATCAGCTCCTGTGGGCTTTAAATCATAGAGGTAAAGTGAAATGACTTCGTATGGAAAGGTGACCCTGGGGATGAGCAGGACCATGGCTTTCTCATCACCTGCATTTTTTCTCTTCAGGAGGATTAGCCCATGAGACAGCCTTGAAAGCTCCCTGAGAAGGGGCAGTCTTCAGGTCCCTACAGGAGTCAGAGCTCCCAGAGCTCCCGTGGTCTTCTGCCAAGGTGCGCTGCACGTGGCCGGTCACCAATACTTGTGCAGTAACCAAGGACTCCCGTTGAGCTGCATGTGCTGAAACCTTCAGACCTCCTGACCCTTTCCAGCCTCCTGCCAGTCCACTCTGGGCCTTCAGGTGGTCCTGCCATGCCTGCTACCATGCAGAGACACTGAAGAATGGGCTTCTCCAGGCTTTTATTATCCTCAGACGCCTTGCTGTGGCTATGGCTCTGCTTCTTTCCCTCCCCCCGCCCCATGATTTGGTGGATTTGGAACAAGCACCGTTAATTCCATAAGGTTATCGTGTAGGCCACAGGAACAAATAAGGATGCTTTAACAGATCCAGAGTGGGCTGAGCTTTCTGGCATGTCTGTGAAGGACCCCAGGGTGTCCTGTATTGCTGGGGTGATGTTGCCAGCCCATGAAGGTGGGTGTCAGGGCTCATGCTGGAGAGGCTGCTATGCAGCTGACAAAGAATTCTTGTCCCAGCAGGAAAAAGCAGTCATGTATGCTGCCCACTCCAGCTGGCAGGCAAAGTCCAGCAATTAGACACACCGGGGTGAAAGTCTGCTGTCAAAGCTCCAGTGCACCACTACAGTGCCAGCAAGCTTCTGGCTGATGCTTCCACCTCCCCTTTCATCTCACGGAATGCCTTTTCCCAGGTGATGTTTTAATGTAAAACTACAGTGTCGTGTTACAACAGGGGTTTCAGCGGGGTCATTGCATGCCTGCTGGCTACAGAAGTGTTGTGGGTTGTTTGCTGGTAGCTTGAGGGGCTTATAGGGACCTTGAATTCCAAGAATGAAGGCATTTCTTTTGGCTGGCTTAAGGGGGGAGGGCAACAGTGATGGGGTTATTGGCCTTTATTGCCACTACAATGTAAGCAGCACAAATAACATACAAAATTTTGCACAAGGTGAGTCACTTAATCTTGATATCAGCCGTGGAAGGAGGCAACACATCAGCCCGAGCAGCACACACCCAGGCACAGCCTACCTGCCAATAATACCAATTATTGAAATTGCAAAGTGACATGATGGCATTTAATGGGCCTTCAGGTGCTGAGTATTGTCATCTCTCATCACTTTTAGCGGCCATGAAAGCCTTTCCTGATCTCTTAATATGGACAGAGGTGTTGTAGGAGCATTTCTTGGATGTTTTGCAATTGCGAGCATAATCAACTTATAATTTTTTTTCCATGGAGCCACAGAGAAGATGTGCAGCAATAATTTGTGGTTGATAGGGCTTTAGAGTCCAACCTCAGGGAAAGGGAGAATGGTAAAACAACATTAGAGAGCCAATTTACATTCAGTGTTTTTATCTGTTTACATGCAAAATCTTCGGTTTTTCAGGATTAAAAGGAAAAGGATGGGAGGATCTGTAAATCATCTTTTCACTCCCCAAGTGTAGTAAGATTTGTAAATTTACTAATTACGTGTGTCAAATACATTACTGATAAATTACATGGCCAAATGTGTATGTGTTTAATTTCATTGAATCCATTTGGAGTTTCTATTTTCTTTTAGATTTTTCAAGTTGAATAATGTTGATGTTTTTGCCAAATAAAACTCTCACCATTCAATTGATAAGTATTTAAAAAATAAATTCATAGTTATAAATTAATTGAGTAAGAGAATATAAATTTACTATATAAACCAGGCACGATCAAATAAATATTTTAGTTACCCAGAAAACCAGGATTTTGAGAACTTCTAAATTCTCAGAAAACTGAGAAACTTGACACCTGAAGAGATTGAAACCACCTGCCTTTTCCCACCCAGCTGCATGGTGAGCCTAAGCCAGTCTTCAAGACTGGCACCAGAAAAGGTGCAACCCTGCACCAGCATCTCTCATTACATGCAGAAAAAATTATCATTACTAATCCCTGAGGTCATAACCTCTCAATGAACTTCGTTCCTTTTCCATTGCTTAGTTCTTACAGACCTTCCCATCTGATAGTCTGATAATCGTCTACACTGAGGATGGCTTCAGTATTTGTGCCTTCAGCAAGTTACATTAGCCCACGCCCACTTTTTGCACCAGGGCAGAGCGATAAGGGGAAAGAGGGGTGCACTCGGCTCTGCAAGGAGCAAGGAGCAAGCAGAAGACAAGGACAAGGAGAAGGAACAGTGGATAGGAGGGATGCAGAGACTCCCACCCCCCTCCATCTGATCGGATCCCTGTGCTGAGAGGGACCAGCAAGACCCTCATTAAAGCTGAAGTGAAAATGGCATGTTGTTCTCCAGGATAAGGAATGGAGGAAGGAGCTTAAGCTTTTCCAGACTGGAGCCTGGTGCAGCCCAGGCTGGTGGGACCAAGCATACAACAGCTAGGTTGTTTCCTGAATTGCAGGTGAAGAGTTAACGGCTTGGAGGGCTTTGCCAGCTGCGGGAGTGGCTAGTGCAGGCAGGACTCCCACGTGCAGGCATGTGACAGGATCATCTCTGGTCTGGTGGTCCAGACTGTAGTCAGGGGGGCACGCTTGGCTGGCTGCAAACAGCTTCTCTCTCCCAGATTTCAGGCCAGAAGGGCAAGATTCAAGATGGAAGCAGAAGATTACCCATCTATAAAAGATTCTGTCCCAAGACACTTTGGGAAGATCAAGCTGTACACAACAGGTCACATAACTTATCTCCCTCACCTCCCTTATTTTTGAGGGATTTTCTTTGCTATGTGTTCTTGTGCTACCCTGCTTCCAAAGAGGCCGGAAGGCAGAAACCCAGACCCACAACACGTAGCAGATTAGACAAGTCCTTGCTGGAGGCCTGTCCCCAGGGGTTAGGAGGGCACCCTGCATCACCCCCTCGGACAGCACGGCACCGGATCCACTCGCCTGCAGCCAGGGTGCTCCTGCAGACCAAGGTCCTTGCTCCGGCTGGAGCTCCTGCCCAGGCTGCTGCAGCACTGGGAATGTGGTGGGAAGGGTGAACACCAAGGAACCGCAGACACTCGCTGAGCGTGAGAAGTAAACAAAGGCCAACATGCAGATGAAGGGAACCCATCAAAACTTGTCAGTGTGAAAAGAAGAACAAACTGACGGAGGAGAAATAAAATGGTAAAATCTGTTTGATGTGTTGGAGAATTAAGGTGAGAAGCAGAAGATGCAGTAGAAAGGAAAAACTAATCGGCAAATAGCACACAGAAATAATGGTGGAAGTGGCAGGCACAACAGGGAAACAGAGTCCAGGACCAAGAGAGGAGAAATAAATTGCATTCAGAGCAGAAGAAAAGAGAGTGACCTGGAAATTAATTCCAATAGCAGGAAGAGGCTGGGCTGTGCAATTTGGGGCTCATTGTTAGAGCCTGACAAGCCTGCCAGCAAGGGTGGATCCAGAGGAGAGAAGGAATGCTTGGAGAAAGCTATGAGACACGGGATACAAGGTGGAAAATAATCCAGTTACTAGGGAGTGTGAAGGAATCCACTGATTATGTCTGATTTCATGACAAACTTCCTAGCAAGGTTTCCACTGAGCTGGACCACAAATCAACTAAAAATAGAGTAATGTTGCAAAATAAAAGGAGGGCAAAAAAGAAAAAAAAGTCAAGAGTAACAAACAAGGCTGATGCCTATATTAACAAGGGGGAAAAAGTGATCCAGACTGTTTCAGCTCTGACGGTCTGGTGTTAATAGTATCCAGTTAAAAGGTAACACAGCACACAGGCAGGAAACGGAGGATAAAATAAAGTTTATTATGTCGACTAACGTGATAGTTAAAAAAAACCCCTTTCCATAAAGCTATAGGCCCTGCATGGACTCCAGGGAAGGAGCTCTGAACCTTGGGATCAATTAGGAACCGTGGTAGATGTTGGGGCAGAAACAAACACAGGAATTTCACGTGGGAAGGAGTGGTTAAGGTCAAGATGAAAGCAAAGACTGAGGAATGGGAGCATTTCAGGACACACAGAAGGTTACTGCTGGGGTACTTTGTGGATATTTTTATAAATTGATTTCCTTAAGGACTGGCACAAATATTAGGCATAATCTGATGAAATCATAATGTTGTAGTGCATTAACAATGTAGGGGAAAGTAAAGGAATGCTGTACCACCAAAAAAGAGCAAGAAAGTCACCAGAAGAGACACCGACCTGCCTCTGCAAATGCAGCCCTGCCTGTATCCAGATGGGGAGTTCTCACTAGGTGAGCAGAAGCCTGCAACTGCTGCTGGTCACCTATCTTCTGGAGAGGAAATGTGAACAGCAGTACAGCAAGAAGAGCTGCTATGGCATTAGGTGCAGGGACAGGCAGGCTAGTAAGAAAATGCTGGAAAAACTTGTTTAGTCTTCCCTGTAATGGCTGAGAGGGAGATGATTGCAGTCTGCAAATACTCTGTAGCCTGAACACCAAGGCAGGACCTGGGTGAGATAAATTACAACGTTGGCTCAGGAACGAATGTTTATTAACCAGCCGAGCATCAAATTAAGCTGGAAATGAGAAGATGATTCCTAACAATTAGAATAGTGAGTTCTGAAAACGCCTTCAGACTAGACGAACGCGAGTCAAGTCCCGGCCACTTTTTAGGATGCAGATTGGCATGGCTTTGAAGGCGCCACAGGATGGAAACACTCTGGAAACCGCACGCGGTCAGAGTCGGTGTCTCTGGGTTCTGTGCCGTGTCTCCGCAAGCTCGCGGTGCCTGTTGCGGTGTCACGGGGGGAACAAATCCTAGGAGCTGC
This sequence comes from Melanocharis versteri, assembly GCA_013397845.1. Lineage (NCBI taxonomy): Eukaryota > Metazoa > Chordata > Aves > Passeriformes > Melanocharitidae > Melanocharis > Melanocharis versteri. The sequence goes on from VZTG01008006.1 coordinate 811,169, forward strand.
TGGTTTATGGACAGGTAGGGGTCTCCCTGATGCCGTCACCACCACCCTCGAGCCAGCCCTCCGCACCCTTTCCCAGGCATTTTCCACGCTCCCCTCACGCCGCTCAGCCCCGCAGGCAGAGCCCGCCCGGCTCCCGGCGCAGCCCCGGCCCCTCAAGCTCCGCCGCGGTGGGCGTGGCCACGGAACGGGCGGGACGCTGCAGACGCGCCGATTGGTCCCGGCCCCTCCGGGGGCGGAGCTCTGGGCTCTCTTGCCAATCGGCAGCGGCGAAGGGGGCGTGGCTTCCCGCTTTAATGACGGGGGCGGCCGTGGCGGCGGCAGAACGGGGTGCGGCTGGCGGTGAGTGCGGGTGGCCGTGGGCACGTGGGATGGAGGGTGGGCAGCCCGTTCTTGCCTGGCGGGGGTGGGCTGGGGATGCCTGGCCTGTCCCAGCGGTCCTTTGGGATGTTTGCGAGGGGGGAGTTTGGGAGGAGGCGTCCGAAGTTAGGGGTGGGTCGAGGCTGGTTGTTGGGCTGTGCTGAGGGGGCTTCGGAAGATGGTTGCGGAGCAGGACGGTGTTGGGGAGGCCTCAGCAGGATTCAGCTGCTTTGAGGGGTTAAGCTTTGCTGCCAGGGATGGCGGGTCCTGTCCCGGGGAAGCCATGTGCTGGCTTGGCACCTGTTAACCAGCCTGCTCGCGTATGTATATGTCCTTGTTCCCGTCACCTGGGATGCTCAGGGTCATGGGAGGAGGTGTGTGGTGTCCCCTCACCACAGCGGTGGAGGGGCGCGTCGGGGGAGGCCGTGGCCTGATGGGTGGGATGAGTGTTGTGATACTGTGACGTGCCCTTGGCGGGTGATCACGCTGGGTGCGGCTGTAGAGACTGTCACCCCCCCCGGAAAGGGGAGTACCCGTAGTACTGTGTGGCAAGTCCACCGGTGTGCGAACCTGTCCCTGTCAGACGGAGGGACACAAGTGGAGTCCGAGTTGAGTTGTTGAAGTGTTTTTTTTTTTTTTTCTCAAAAGCAGCAGGGTCCTGACTGTGTGAGGAGCTGCAGTGCTCCTTGGCTCACAGCCTGGTGCCACTGCCCCAGCGCACCCTCTATGGTGGCGGGGAAGGGTGCAATTCCCTTCCGGCAGTCGGCTGCTGTCCTTCGGGGCACAGCCTCCCCCTCGATGCGGGGCTGGGATGCTTTCCCGGCCGGCCGGGGGGAAGGACTGTCCCTCCGCGCCGTGTGCCGTGGCAGAAACACCGGGCTCCGCCCCGGCAGGTCTCTGCCAGCGGCCGCGCCGCGTCCCGGCCGTGACGGGGCTGCTTCCCCACTGCTGGCCCGTGGCCCGAGCCCAGGGTACGCCTGCTTCCCGGCTCAGGGACCGGTGGCTGCGCAGCCTCAGGAACGAGATCGGCATCGCCCTATTGGCGTTTTGGCGGGACTGTCCCAGCTCCACAGGCAGCGGAGTAGCCCCGCGGGCTCGCTGAAAGGTGCCTGAACCCCCACACACCGCGGCGGCGGCGCGGGGCCTCTCTGNCGCTTCCGGGCCCGGCCGCGCCACACCCGAGCCGGGCCGGGAGCCGCCCGGGCGGGGGGACCCGGCACTCCCTCCGTCGGCAGCAGGGCCGGGGCCTTTGCCAGAGGGACTCGCAGGGGTGGCAGCAAGGCTGAGCGGGGCGCTGCCCGGCTCCTGCCGTGGGCACCGGGCTGAGAGCTGCCGGTACGCTGAGCAGCCGAAGGCTGTGGTCTCCTGGGGCTTCTCTGCAGCGGGGCGAGAGCAGCCCCCGGCGGCCGGGGAGCTTTCTTCTGCCCAGCTCTCGGCATCAATGTAACCATTCAGATGGTTCTTCCCTCCTCCTCCGGGCAGGGTGGCAGTACCAGGCCTCCCCCGCTGCTGCGACACAATGTCAGCTTTGAGTGCCGGCTCGTGTAGGTGCTTGGCCTCCCGCTGGCCCTCGCTCTGGAACGCCGTGGCAGGAGGAGGAGGAGGTCACTGTCACCCCCCTGGTGGCAGTAGTCGCCTGGCCTCGGGCTCACCTGGCGCTAGTGTGGTCGTGCACAGAGGTCTGCGCTTCCTAGACCACTGAGGGCTCGATAACCACTGGCACTACAGGGCTTGGTCTGTAGATCTCTTTACGTGAGCCAGTTCCTCTGTTGTAACGAAGGGGCAGTTGGGAAAGCTTCTTATTTTTTACGTTGTAACAGACTAAGTGAGGCAGCATAAATAGGCAGTGCAACAAGTGGCGAAGCTTTGGGGGTGGCAGTCTATGCCTCAGTGCCTGCAGAGGGGCTGTCAGGTGCTTTCCTTGTGACTGATCCTATTGGTTCTGAAGTCTTAAAGGCAGGGAGGGAGAAGTGAGGTGAATACCCCTTCCTATGCTCAGTGGGCAGCATGGGATAACACTGGGTGCTTTACCTGCTAGTGCATTTCCTCAGAGCATCTCTTCCCCTCTTGGAGGCCAGGATTGCCTGTGCAGCAGTGCATCCATCCTGCGGTGCTGTCCCAAACTGACCACCTTCTCTTCTACCAGAATGCAGCCAGGGCAGATTCCTAGCTGGAGCTGACCTTCCCACCAGACCTGCTGGGCAGCTTCTTGAGGATAGTTTAGAGTCAAACAGCTGGCTGAGCCCTTGGGGCTTGACTGAGACTGCTGTGCCTTATCTCTTTCCTAGGGAGCCCTTCTAGCTCGTGGGTGTGAGCTGCTGCTAATGGCCTCTTCCTATGAGAAACAGCAAGATGCCAGCTGTTGCAGCATCTACTTGCTGCATCTTTTTGCAGGGATTAAGCTGTGCCACCCACACGGCTTGGGCCTCTGTGGTCCTGCCTTGCGCTGTATTCTTATTTTTTTGTTTCTTATTTTTGTGAAAGTCTGTTGGGTGGGGGAATTATGTAGTCCTTCATGGCAGAAGTGTAATATGAGAGAAAGTATTGTTAAAACTGAGACTTGGGAGTAAAAGCTCACTCTGACCTAGAGGTGTCTCATACCATATGTTAGAGATAAAAATAAAGGAGCTTATTGAAGTTGCGTACGGTCTCCTTTCTCTCCCGGGGGAGAAAAGCTTTGCATCCTGAGGAGCCTCTGAAGCTGGTGTCAGAAGCAGGTGCTTGGTTGAGCACTGTCCTTGAATGTTACAGGTGAATGCTTTCCCATTTTCTGCTGGGGGTTACAGCACAGTGAACACTCAGCCTGAGATGCTTACAGGGGACACTGGGAGTGGTGCCTATGATGGCCCAAGAGATGCTCTGTGTTTCTGTGCTTTTGTACTGGAGTTCTGGCAGCGTGTGCCCTACTGGCTGTCAGGTGGTGGGAGTACTTGGGCTGGAAAGTCTGGTTCTTGCCAGTCAAACAGGTGGGGCAGCTTGGGCTCTTATAGGGAGGAGACGGTCCCCAGGAGCCAGGACTCTTCCCTGCAGGAGTTGTGGGGCTGCTGTTGCTCAGAGATGACAACTTGCAGCTGCCACAGCCTGTTCCCCACCATCAGGACTGTTGTCTGCATTCTGAGCCTTTAGTAGCTTGAGGATGGTGGAGGTGATAACTGGGTCTGATGTTTCTTGATTTTTCTTAGTGTGTCATAGGGTTGATTCTTCCCTGTGGGATGGATTGGGGTGGTAAGCTGTCACTGGCAGCAAGTTCTCCAGCTTTGTTGCAAGGAGTGCTCTTACCCTGTGGATCAGATCAGCTAGCTTGCTCTCATAGTTTAAGATTTGCTCTGTACACACACAGATTTTGTAACTCATGCTGCTTCTACTTAACCCTAAGAGGCTTTCCCTGTCTGTACAGGAGCAGCAGTAGAAGCAAGTGCGCTGACTTTGAGTGGTAAATCTACACCTGTGTTGAGATAACCAGGCCTCATGCTTAAAAGTGGTAACCATTAAGCCTCAGGCTTGTTGGGTTCTAGGTGCATATACTGTGCTACTGGAGTATGACATCTTCATACTGTCAGAGAACATCCTGCTGTCTTGTTAGAAGATTGTGTGACTGCACTGCCTTCTTGGTGTGGAGGGTACAAGACCCAAAGCTGATGTCATGGTAAGTTCCAGGCAGTGGCCACTTGTCTTGTTGAGAAGTGGCTCTGGGTTCACACCTGGGCTTCTTGAATAGTCCAAATAAAGCTGTTGGAGGGAGCTTGGGAGTCTTTCCTTTCTGCATCTTGCTTTGTAGACTTTTAATGTCAATCTTGTCTTGATGTGCCTGTCTAATTAATGCACAGGCCTGAATGGGGCAGACCACACTAATCATTACTGTGTCATGATTACAGCCAGTGCTGTGAGAACAGAGGTGAAGCCTTGTATTGAGGCATTTGCATAGCGATTAAAAACAAAGATAAATGCTGTGGTACAGCCTGTCCCACCTCCTGATAGGGGTACTCTGTTTCTTTGCTAGGTGCCTTTAAAAGGCTTGACCTGATTTTGGATGCAGGTGTTAGAAGTTGGCCTTGCTCAATCTAGCCCTGCCTGCCCTTCTTTGTCACCTGCCTAGTTCTGTCCTTCCTGAGTGTGCTCTGTGCACTCTGGGGGGCTGCTGAGTGTCTTCACTTCAGAGAGGGAGCTCAGCTATCTCTACCTTCCCCCTTTACCTGGTGCTGTATGAGGGAGTGACACAGATCAATATGGTTAGCTCAGAAAGGAAATACCTTATTTTCCACTTTTGTACGTATCTCACTTTGTTTCTTTTCTTCCTTCACTTCTTTACTCCTTCGTTCCTTGCTATATCAGATTTTATGCCTAATGTTGCCTTTTCTGTTTTTTTTTTCTTTGACTGCTCTCATCTCTACTGATATCAGTTCTCTGAATATGCAGCCACCAGCTTTGAATGTGATAAGGAGTAAACCTATTCTTAACAGCTTGGGGAGGTGCTGCCCCTGAAAAAAGTGTGCTGTGCATATAAACCTCTTGCTGCGAGGTGTGCTCTTGTGGGACCTTGAAGTCTGATTACCTGCCTTGATTTCTGTACACGGTTACCTGTACCCTATTGCAATGGTTGTCCTCCTTTCCCTGAAAGCTTGTGAGATGCCACACTGACTGTCAGTCAGAGCTTTCCCGCTAATCTGGGAGTCTCCTCTTGCTTTCCCTGCTTCCAGTGAGTATGGGAAGGGGAGAGCTTAATCTGTTTGTAGGATGCTATCCAAAGGCCTCAGGGTTTTACAGCCACTTCGTGAGAGAGTGGTAGGATATTAACACACACTAGGTGAAGATGAGGAAACTGCTTAACTTCAGTCAGGACACTTCCTGTCACTTGGATCCAGTGTGCCAGGAGCAGAACCCAATGTCGCTCCTGCACTGGTTGCAATGGCAGCTCTTGCAAGAGCTGTTACATATCACGAGTTTGAGAGTTTACATCCCTTCTGTGAACACAGACCTCCCGCACTGACTTCAGGATATGCTGATGTAGAACATACAGTACCAGGTTGTTGGCCATGTCCTTTGACACTCAGCATGAAGTAGATGAGCCAGAGGAAGTGACAAATGGATATGATTCAAATAGGAAAACTTATCTGGTGGTGCTTGCATGAAGTTTCCTTGCAGTCTTTGTAGCTGTGTTGTGGGACTGGCTGTTCTCGAACTCCAATCAGAGTCTGCCCCAGGTCCTCAGAGCTGAGGTGCCAGGCTAGGAGGGCTGCTTTACTGCTCTGCCTGAATCTGTTGGTATGGCTTTCCACACTTGAAACATAGAAGCTGCAGTTGTCCTGCCAGACTTGTCTTCTGTGGCTGGTGAGCTGGTGACAGGCATGTCTTTAGACTGATTTCTTTTGAGAAAAAACATGACTTCAGAAGCATGTAGGCAATGCTATCTTAACTTGAGTCTTCAGTGAATGGCTGAAGTTATTAGCAGGAATGCAAGTGTACTTGAATACAGCTCTTCTGTGGTGTGACCTCTGCTGCATGTGTTTGAGCTGGTGTTAGGAGATGGCTGCGTGTGAAATAAGCGTGTATTGCCTGATTACAAGCCCCTCTCCCTTTCACTGGGCCACAGAGCAGCAGACAGAGGAGATCCAAATTCAGTTTTCTGTGCTTCACTATACACTTCAGTCATAGAGTGATCCCACTGCAGAGTTGATAAAAAGCAGGAGTTTGCAGCTTATGGCTGGCTGGGTTCCTTTTCCCTCTTGTCTTGCTCTGACTGCCTTGCTGCCTGTGTGTTGTTTGGGGCAGATAAAGTTTTGTGTTCCTCATCTTGCTGGATTCACTTGTGCATAAGCTCAGGAAAGCTTCTGGAGCTGTTACTGTCAGCTCTTGTTAGTAATGTTTTGAGGTGCCAGCCTTGTGTGTGCAGTACACAAGTACTATCTGTGCCTGGCCTGGGGCCACCAGAGCCTGGCTTGATCAGTTCCACTCTTCTGCAGGGAAATATAGTCCATGGGCACATGAGGCTGTGTGCAGGCCTTGCTGGACCCCACAGTGACTTTCTGGAACTCCAGGCTATGGTGGGGAGCTGGAGGAGGAAGATGCCTCTTCCTGAGAGGCGGTGGAGCTCGAAGCTGCATCAGGCAGCAAGCCTTGATGCCAGCTTGTAGGTCAGGGATGTGAGTTGGATTCACAACTCGCCAGCTGGTTATCTCCTGACCTTTGAGGGCTGCTACTCCCTGGGAAGCCCCACAGGGGCCAGGGCTGCTTTAGCCAGTTCAGCAGCGGCCCTGTGCCAGGTCTCCCTGGGATGGCAGCTCTGTGGCCAGCTACCAGATGGTTTTGGTGCTGCCTTTAATTAAACTAGTGGGGAGATGAGGGTGTTTGCTTTTGCACTTATTACAGGACTGATTTCTGACCTGAATGCTGAGGAGTAGGAGTGTTAGATGTCTGGGGCAGAGTCTGTTGCTTGCAGATGGTTGTTGTGTGGGGAGATATGTGCTCTGCAAGGCTGTTAACAAAGCTAACTGGGTTGAGCTCTGGTCTCCGTCAGTGTCATGGTTCTGACAGAGCTGTGGTCTGACTGGGTCTGGTCGTAAAAGGCCTTGCTGTTGTTGCTGAAGTTGCACTAATTAGCTGTATAGCTCGCTGGAAATATGCAGTGTACATGTTGCTTGGTGTAAGCAAGTATTTAATCCTTGATGATGGTTACTGGAGCAGATTGTGGCCTGATACTCTAGTTTGCAAATAGTGGGAACTTTTTCTCTGACATGGGGAAGTGACTCCCTGTTGCTGACAGATAGGAGATGTGTTGCAAGGTTTCTCTATATCATGCAGGGTGTGTTTGGGCCCCTAGGGTTCCTGCTCATTTGGGATGCTAGGACCTGTTTGCTTGATTTCTCTTCAGCTGTTCAAGGCTCAGGTTTGGGCTCCTCATCTCCTCCCAACTCCTTGCTTAAGAAGGTCAGGATTTAGGAGGAGTCAGAGGAAAGTAAGCGTCCCTCATATGCAGAGAGAACAGATCCAACCACTGAGCTGTGAACACCTGCAGTGTGTGAGGTGCAGTGTAGTGTGGAGTGCAGTAAGAGTAAGAGCAGATGCCTGTCTGGATGGTGAACCCCTCTCAAAGTGTAGAGGGGTGTTGTGCACAGAGGAGATGACAGAGAGGAGTTCAGGTTCCTGGACGCTTTCTGCTCTGTGCTGGAAAACCCCTGCCTGCAGCAGAAAGGCTGGCATGGAGCAGTCATGGTTTAGGCAGGCCAATGCACCTCACATCCCCCTGCTTGCTTAGTGTAGGTAACACTTGGGCCTGCCCTGCAGCTCCCACTTTGCTGCTCAACAACCCCAAGGCCAGTGGGGGCAGTGGGCCCTTGAGGGGCTGAGGAGGGCAAGACATACCTGCATCTGCTCACTGAGCGAGGCACATTTTGGCCACATTGATGCAGGATGATGTAGCATGCCAGCATGGATGGATGCCAGGTCTTGCAAAGACCTGAAGACCTCAGGGGTTACCCTGGAGATGTGGTGGCTCTGATAGCTTAATTTAGCAGGATGTTGTTCTGCCTAGAGAAACTGAGGAAAATGCATAGGTCCTTTCCATAAGGGCCTGTAGCATAATTCTACTATTTCTGCCCTGGTAGAAGTCTTGGTATTTTCCCAGAGCCTGTGTTCAGGACAAGTCCAATACCTCCCAACTGCCTGTGGCGTGTGTGGCTGTAGGAGTGTCAGAGGTGCTTCACAAAACAGGGATAAGAGGGACTTGTTGCTGTTCACACTGGTGGGGACTTCTGTGCTAGTCCTGGATTGAAATGGGCTTCTCCCACTGCTTGGGGGAATAGTTGTCACGGACCCCAAATTGTTTTGAGCTGGGGTCCTAGTTGGCCAGTGGTACTGGAGCCTTTGGCCCAGGGTCAGTGAAGTGATCTGCAGTGCCTGTGCTGAAGTGTTTTGCTGCAGTGTGAGATGTAGGTTTGAGCTCAAAGAGAGCTGATACTCTTTTCTCCTCCTAGCCTGCCCAAAATTGGCAAGTACTCCGCAGGTTTTTTGTCTCTGCCCTGGACCTGTAGTAAGGCTGACTCATTCACCTTGATAAGATAAACACAGAGCTTGAATAGTCAGGTGCCTCTGCTGGGAACTGACTCTTGAGGGCTCCTCAATCTAGCAAATAAAGGTGTAGCTGGATGTAGTGGTTGAAAGTTGAAACTAGACAGACAAGTTTGGAGCTTGCTCTTAGCCATTAAAGCAACATAAAGCTCAGCAGCTTTCCGGACCTGTACTTACTGCATTTCCTACAGCTGAGCCTTGAGTGGCTCTTAAGGATGCAATAGCTCCTTCTACACTTTTAGCTGGCCTTCACTGCATGTGGGGAGTGGATTATCTTGGCAGCACCCAGAACCTTAAATACTACTTGTATCACGGTGATACTACAAGTGAGTATTACTTGCTATTAAACCCTTTGAAACCTTGGGTTGGGAGGGTGAACATTTTTTTTGCTGAGATGCCCCTGATGTGTGGAGGGGATCAGTCCTAGGTGGGCTTTGCCCTTTTGTTCCATCTGCCTCCAGAATGGCACAAGGAACCACCTTCTGTGCTTTCTGAAGCACAGCAAAACTTCTTGGGCTCTGTTCTTGGGTTGCATGGCTGTGCAGGCTGCTCTGGAGCTTTGCTTGATGGAATGGGTGTTTTGGAGGATTGAGGTGAAGGAGGAGACCTCTTCCCGCCTGCTGCTCTTGCAGAGAGGTTAGGTGGCACTCCCTGGTCTGCAGGAATGCAGAGGGTATGGCTGAGCAGGCATGGAGCCAGCACTGCTGCTGCACCAAACTGATTTGCGGAGAATGGTGAGCCAGAATGGTGTGTGCCAGGCCCCCCTGAAGATTACTGCCAGCAAAGCCTGGCATGGAGGTGCCTGGTAGTTCTCCACAGGAAATGTCTGCTGCCATCCTACCTACAGCAAAGATGACATTGAGTTCTTCCTCTTGCTGTGAAGCTGAAGGAGCAATGCTGGTGTCTGCTGGTGAGGGCTTGAGGTGGCAGTGGCTGCTGAGTACTTGGGTACCTTCCTGGGAAGAAGGGTACTCTGGCTTCAGCCTCCTGGCTGCTGGTCTGGAAGAGGCTGTGTGCTTCCTGGTGGTGGCAGCAATATACCTCCTGGGGAGATTGGGCTGGGGACCCATTTCCCCAGGGTGTGCATGGACAATGACTCCTATGCACCTTCTTGGAGGGAAGGGGTAGGTGGAGTGTCTGGTAGCAGCTGTGGGGAATGCCTCCCTTGCAGGTGGATGAGTCAGATGAGGCTGGGCCTGTGCTCTGCCTCCCTTCCTGCTGCTCTGGTGTCCTGTGGGCTGGGGAGAGGTTGGGGAGCACAGGGGGATGGGTGAGAGTGTTTCAAACTTGCCTGTAGTAGTAAGAGCCTGGGCCCTTCCTGCTTTTCTGGAGAGCATCTGCCTGGATCACTATCTGGTGTGTGTTCATGGTGAGGCTGAGCAAGTGTGGGGAGTGCCAGTCCTTCCCCCTGCCACCTTACATCATATGGCTTTTTCTTGTCTGGAAAGGGAGTGGAAATGCCACTGCCAAGCAGGATGCACCTGGCCTCTGAGGTACGAGGTTATGTGGTAGTAGTTTCTTGTCAGGAGGGTTTTGTGCAAGGATGTGAAACCAGGAACTTTGACACCAGAAACTGATGTTTGTTTCTGAACCTGTGGATTTCCTTCCTCATGTAATGGGCCTGCCAGTGATGGTGTGCTGCTTCTGTGATGGGAATCAGTTGGCAGGAGCCCAAAACTGATCACAAAGGCACTGCACTGTGGAGATTGTGGGCCAGCTCTGCATCTCTGCACCAGGGTCAGACAGAGCAGTGTGCGGAGTAGGTATGGGTGCCAATGTCATGGTGCTTGTGGATGATAATGTTTGATATTGTACAGCAGGAGCAAGATTAAGGGGCTAGAAATACAGTGCTGAGGTTGGAAGCTTTCCTAGCTGGCTTGAAATGTTGGGCTCTTGCCTTGGAAGGACTACTGGCATTGGATGAGGGGGTTCCCAGCAGAGCTACGGAAACAGGGCCAGGCTCTGTGAGAACTGAGGAGGCTTGTTGCTCAGCTGGAAAGTGGATGCTGCTGTGTGATCAGCTGAGAGCAACACTGGCCAGATACATGACTGTTTCTCTGAAACTGAGCTTGGAGTTTGCTGATCTGCAGGGCTATCCTGGGAAAACAGCTACTTGATCTTCCCTGCCTCTTTCCACAGAGATACTGCCACCACCATGGAGGGGATTGTGACTATGTATCAGGACTTCATGAAGAAAGCAGGTGAGTGTTTGTCTCTGCCCATCTATCAGACAGGTAGCACTACATGCTTTACTGCCAGAGGCACTGGGGTGTGGTCTGTCATCCCTGAAGCATGCCTGGGTCTAACTGCATTCTGTCTTTGCCCTTACACAGATGCAGCTCTGGGGTTTTTGTGCTGCCTGTCATGAGGCTGTCTTGCCTCAGTATCTCTGCAAATCGTTTTGAGGCACTTGTGCTCTCCTGAGCAGAAGATCTCCGGGCTGCCCTGCAGCATGGCTTCAGGCTATACTGTGCTGAGTCTGGCTGACTTCACCAGCCTCTGCTCCCAGAGTGCTTCCCTACTTGCACTTGTGTCCTAGAACAGGATTGCTGTGTCCTTGCCTCCACTGTGGCAGTAGCACTGCTGGCAGCAGGCTGGGGTGAGGATGCTAACTGCTCTGCACTGTGGCTTTTTCTGCAGACCCCCGCATTGCTGATTATCCACTGATGCAGTCCCCATTCCTTGTGATGGGCATCCTTCTGGGATATGTCTACTTTGTCCTATCCTTGGGTCCCCGGCTAATGGCCAACAGGAAGCCTTTAAACCTGAAGAAGTTCATGGTGCTATACAACTTCTTTCTGGTGGGACTCTCCCTTTACATAGTCTATGAGGTGAGTTGTCAGTAGCTCGGTCGGGCATGTGTAAAGCAGCGTGTGCAGGCTGCGTGGGTGATGGGGAGCCCTTTTTCTGGCTGTTCCCTACCCTTCTGTGCAGAGCTTGATGTACAGTGGGTGATGTGTTGGGCCTCACCCTGATGATGCTCTTGTTGTAGTTCCTGATGGCAGGGTGGCTTACTGGGTACACCTGGCGATGTGACCCTGTGGACTTCTCACAGGACCCCAAAGCCCTCAGGGTGAGTTCTCATCCTTCTCCTAATAAGTGGGGATGGCCTTTACTGCTTCTGTTTGGACAGCAGGGTCACAGCTCCTGCCTTTCCTGAGGCAGAGGATGTGCAGACTCTGGGCCTTGGTTTCATGCTGGGGTAACTGTGTGAAGCCCTTCAGTCACTGGGCATGTTCGGGCTGAGGCGAGTCTCTGATGTTAACCTGTTCTGTTACAGATGGTCAGTGTTGCTTGGCTCTTTGTTTTCTCCAAGTTCATTGAACTCACAGACACGGTGAGTGAGACTGAGAAGGCCTTGTCACCACTTGCTGGGCAGGGAGTTGAGGCCTAGTGTATTTGGGGTAGGTGCTTTTGCAGCCCTTGCCCTTCCAGTCTGACCTGGTAGTGCTTCTGTCTGGCACCACTGCCAAGGAGGCCGCTCTGGAATATTAATGCTGAGGCCACTTTTGACATGCTACAGCTCTGGAAGCTGTGGAGTGACCTAATGGGTGATGACAGTGAATGTGGAGGGAGGGAAACATCACTGCAATCAGACACTGAATTAGTGGCCCAGCCTGCTCTAGCTGCTCCCAGGGCTGTAGGTCTTTGATGCTATTGGGCTTTCATTGCAGGTGATCTTTGTCCTGCGGAAGAAGAATGAACAGGTCACATTCCTGCACCTTTTCCACCACTCTGTTCTGCCATGGAGCTGGTGGTGGGGAGCAAAGTTTGGTCCAGGTAAGATGGCAACTGTCCTGGTGCATGGATTGGGTGAGGTTGTCCCAGCGTGCTGAGAAGGGGTTTTTGGCCCTGCTGTGTTCTTAGCAGCTCTGTGTAGTGCTGATTGCTGTGGAGTATTGACTTACACCAAGGAAAATCTATCTTAACAGGGGGAATGGGCTCCTTCCATGCCATGATCAATTCCATGGTGCATGTGGTCATGTATTTCTACTATGGGCTCTCAGCAGCAGGACCTGCCTTCCAGAAGTACCTGTGGTGGAAGAAGCACATCACAGCCATCCAGCTGGTGAGTCTGTGTGGTGGAGCAGAGCATGTGCCTGATCTGAAGGGCAGGCCAGGCCTTGTACCTTTGAAAGGTGCAGCCAGCAGCAGCAGTTGTCTCCTCTGTAGTGTATTGCTCTGAGTTTTTAGCAGCTCTGCCCCACTGTGGGCCTCTGATAGCCCTATCAGCCTGGTTGGGGTGTGGGTGCTGTTGAGTCTGCTGCTCCTGGGCTGCAGCCATGTTGGGAGGGTGAGAGGCATGTGTTGCCCTGAGACTTGTGCCTGCCTCTTCCAGCTGCTGCTGACTGCCTCACCATAAAGACCTCTGCTTCAGACTGGGAAAGGAGTCTAGGTGTTTCCTTTAAAAATAAGGTCTCTAGTGGGTTCCCTGATCTTGCTCCCATTAATAACTTGTTCTTACTCTGCCTTGCTCCCAGGCACAGTTTGTGATTGTCTCCGTCCACATCTCCCAGTATTACTTCATGCCCAACTGCCAATACCAGTTCCCCATCTTCATTCACCTTATCTGGATTTATGGGACCATCTTCTTCATCCTCTTCTCCAACTTTTGGTACCAGTCCTACACCAAGGGCAAACGGTTGCCCAGGGTGGCTCAACAAGCAGCCCAGCACAACGGTAGCAGCATCCATGAAAATGGCACTGTCACCAATGGCAAGGTCAAAGCCAACTAGAGGGTAAAGTGCTCCCAGAGCCAATGAGAGCCCCGGGGCAGAGGCAGCTGGGACCTGTCCCTCTGCTCCTGGGTGCCACTAGCCAAGTCAAGTGCCTACAGACTGTTGTACCCCTGTGCCCAGTCCTGCTGTCCCCTGTCTGCATGCTCAGCCCCTCTGCTCTGAGCAGCCATGGGCCACTTCTGCTCCTGGGAGGGCTTGTGCTGTTTCTCAGTGTTGCTGAGCAGAGAGGCAGCTGCCTGCATCACAGCTGTGGGGCAGCAGTCCCATTCCAGTGTTTCCAAAGGAACTTCCCCCAAGTGCCTACATCTGGCTCTTCTGCCTAGGGGCCATTTCCTTCTGAGTAGGACCAAAAGAAGAGACTGCTTCCTGTCCTGGTGCCCTCTCCTCTTCCCTGTCTCACAAGAGCCTGTGTGGATGAGCAGATTCGTCCCTGGCTGTTTGCCACTGCCAGCTCATGTGATTGCTCCTGCTCTACGATGCCTTGTGCCACTTTGTTCCATGCCACAGTGCTGCATGTCCCTTCTGGTCCCTGTGTGCCCAGCTTGGGAGTCCTGCCCTGGCATATCTGTGCCCAGGTGTGGCCATGGAGAATGTAGGGGCAGTACTTATGGGACTTCAGGGCCCAGATCTGCCCAGTACAGTACACATGCCCTGTGCCTACTACATAGCAGGGGCTGTGACAGCCTGAAAGGCTTCCCCCACACAATAAGCCCAGGTTGCCTTGCCGTTCTTGTGTCTGGGCTGGGTGCTCAGTGTGTGCTTAAGCCACACTTACCCGATCCTCTATGGCAGCTGGTGCCTTGCTCCAGAGTGGGGGAGACCAAGCTCAGCCTAGTCTTGGACCACTTCCATTCCTGTAAATTCAAGACTTGAGCAATAAGTGCCCCCAGAATCAGTTCCTGGGCCCTCCTGCTTGGGAGTAGCCCTGTTCTGGCCTAGCCTGAGCACAGTAGAGGGCAGTTTTAGTGTGCTAGGCTGTGGTGCAAGAGTTGAGCACCTCTTGCCTCTGTGGATCTGACTGGGCCTGGGTGAAGATGTGTTCTGCCCTTCAGCAGGGCACTACAGCAGCTCTCCTGGCCTGGTGCCTGTCACCTGCTCTGGCTGTAACCAAAACATGCTGATGGCCTCGAGGATGAGGTGAAGGAGCCAGACCCTGTCACATTGGGCTGCTCTTCTATCACAAATAAACAAACAGAAGGAGAAATGGCTCTGTCCTCTTGTTTTCTTGGCTCAATGTAACCAAACGCTGTTCCAGGTGCTTGGTTCTGCCCAGTGTGGTTGGAGGCAGGGCTGGGAGAAGCAGCTGGTGTAGCAGGTTTGTGCTGGGGGAAGAGGGTGATAGTTGTTGTGCTGATGAAGCAGATGGCAGATTGTTTCCAAGTGTTCTGGTAGAGCAGTGCTCAGGGCTGGATGTGTGTCAAGGCTTCTGTTGTGAAAGTGACTCCACCCTGTCAAAAAATGGCTGGGGTGGAGTGTGGGTGTGGGCAGGGCCCTGGGCCCCCTGCCCAGGAAGAACTGTTGCTTTTCAGAAATCAGGGGGATTTAAGGTATGGCAGAGCAGGGTAGAGAGACTCTGGAAACTTGAGTGCGTGGGAAGCAGCAGTTTGTTGCTTACTGCATCTGCCGAAGCAAAAACTGCTGCCACCTGTGAATGCCCCTGCAGCATGAATCTCTGCAGAATGTAGCTCAGGTTGGGCAGAGGGAGGTTTATGTTGCTGCCTTGCTTTTGCTGCAGAAGTGCATCTTTGACTTGCTGGGCTCTGTTATCTTTCCAACTGTCTCATTCTGCTGTCCCTCCAGTACCGTTGGGGTGCAGGGCTGCCTTCCCCATCACCCCATGACTGGGGCCCTCTTGAGCAGAGGCCAGTCTGGGTGCTGACTCAAGCCTGGGAAGAAGAGTGGGGAGCCAGCTGGGCAGCTTGTGGCTGGGAGGAATGTGTCAGAGCAGCATCCTCCAGATGCTGAGTTTCACTGTAGGCCTGGCTGGGGGGTGGGAGGGCGTTGGTGGATGTCCAGCCAAAGCCCTGGAGCAGAGCTCGGTGTGGGAGAGCTCTGCTGATCTGACCTGCGCTGCTGAACACCTCAAGGCCATGCTCTGAAATGTAGGAAAGCACTTTCAAGTGACCCAAACTGATGTGGCTAACACACCTAAACTTAACATGGGTATCACCCTCTTCTGCCGTGCTCAATGTCCTTGTATGTAAGAAGCCCTAAAGTGAGATCGGGCTGCTGCACTGTGCAGTGTTCTCCCAGTTGTTGCTGCTTCTCTGGGAGTAAAGACTTGGATGAGAGTTTGTTCTGGTCTGTGCTGAAGTGGTGTGTAATAGTTCAGTGCACCGAAGTCACCACTTCAGGAGCTGTAGGTGAGGGTTCAGCAGACATGGACCTTTTCCTGTCAAGCCTCCTTCTCCCCTCCAGCTGGCTCTTGGTAAAGACAGGATCGTCTTTGCTTTTGCCCAAAATAGTAACAATGCTTTAAACTACTTATGCTTGGTATTTTAGAATGGGCTGTTCCCTGCATGTGCTCTGCTCTCCCTTCCTCCAATTGTTCCTGTTAGCTGTGCTCTTCTATGGGCTGGCCATGGCACTTGGTAATTAATATGCTGTCATGCTGTGAACTGAATTCACACCTTATAGGGTTGTGTTTACTGGGCCTGCTGGATCAGTGCCCACTTCCTTCCTCTGCTCCTCCTCACTCCAGGACTGTAAGGGACCAGTATAGGGCCAAAGACCCTGCAATATCAGTACCCTCTAGTAATGCTCAGAGGACCTTCAAGGGCTGTGTAATGCACAGCATCTGGGGGTGGGGTATGTGCTAAGGAGAAAGAGCCTGTCAGAGAAAGCTGAGCTGCTCCTACATGGGAGTGAAAAAATTACAGCAGCTTTCAGGCGTATAAAGCCTTCCTTCCAGGTCAGGGGCTAGCTGTGGGCCTACAGGGCAAGTCTGTGCTAACTCCCAGTACCAAAGTGCAGGGGTGTGGGGCAGGGCTCCTACAATAGCAGCACAGCTCTGGGGAAGAGCCCAAGCTTGCATCTGGGTTCCAGCCTGCTTCCCCATTAGAGACAGCTGCTGCCCTGGGATTTGCGCCTGAAGAGGGAGAGCTCCTTCCTTGGACCTCCTGTGATCTTTCCCAAGTGGCCAAATGGGGCTGCACCAGCAGCCCTGCTGGGAAGGTGCTGGGCTCAGCTGCTGTTTTTTAAGACTGTGCCCCCCACAGCAGCAGTGTGTGTTGATATGGGGGGCACAGGGGGGTGCTCTGGTGGGTGTGGTTGCACCCTCACTGGCCTTGGCACAGCAGAGGTTGGTGCTGCCACTGGCCACCTTTGAAGGTTCCAGCTGGTTTAAAGCTCAGGAGGCAGAGCTGGTGCTAGGTACAGTGTGGTACTGTGCTGAGGGGAAGGTGAAAACAGTTAATAATCCACCCTCAGCTAATCACTGAGGGCTGATGGGAGGCACTGGCTTTGTGGAGCTGCTTTGCACAGGCCAAGGTGCTAATCAGCTGTGCAGTGTCACCAGCAGCCCCTGGCACTGCTGGTGCAGCTGAAGGACAGGCTTGATGGCTCTGGTGCAGCCCCACAACGTCAGACTCTATGGCTCCACCATGCAGAGCAGCATGGCTGAGCTGGCTCCTGCTCAGGTCAGGTAAGGGCTCAAATATGTTCCCTGCAACTTGCTCCAGCACAATTCAGTCTGGAAAAAAGGCATTTTTCCAAGTGCAGGAGAGTCAAACTCTAACAAATGTCAGCTGAGCCCTGGTGCCTGCTCCCCTGCATGAAGCCTCAGCTAGGCACCAGGGCTTCCTGTCAGCAGGAGGGGAAGACAGATCAGAGTTTTTGGAAGAATACATGACTAAGTGCTGAACACAGGGTTGGTGGTGCTTTGTGTGGCTCTTGCATGACATCCAGGCTGGCTGTGGCAGGGTAAACTAACCTTTTGTTTTGCATCAGGGTTTATGCCAGTGCCAGCCCCTTTCTGGCCTTTGGGGTGATTACAGCTCTTGCTCTGTTTCCCCCCTCCTTTTATTTTCCAATAGCAATTCAGTCTGCAACAGTAGCTATTCTACTCCAGCACCATAGGCAGGCAGTGATGGCTGCCTGTAGCTGAACAAGACAGACTGACGGTTGCCTGCAGAGCTACACTAAGGTACCTGTGGTTGTGAGAGAGGACACAGCAGAAACTGGAGCCACAGACATCCTCTGCTTTCAGTTGAGCCTATGGTGGAGGTGCTGTGCTTGTAGTCAGCATCTAGATGGGGCAGGTGACATATCTGTCTGAGCTGGGACAGAAACAGAAGCACAGCCCTTCCACACCATCCTTCTGGTAGGCTGTGCTAGGCTCAGGCTGCCAGTAAACTGTCTCTAACGAACAAAGGCTCCACCCCTTACCCAGATCCCCAACCTCAGGGAGGAGGGACTTAGGCCTGGGAGCCGTGGCTTTTTCTTTCACCAGACTCCATTAAGAAAAACTCAAGCTAAGCAGTTTATTAACATTTAAAATACTGTACAGTGTGTAAACCAAATATCCCCCTCCCCACAACAACCCAGTGCTCTCAGCGGATGCTCTGGTGAATAATGCTGCTTTTGGCACTGTTTGCCTTCTCTTTCTCCTTCTTCTTTATGGGGTCCATCTCAAAACAGCGCCAGAGCCGCAGTGTTTCATCAGCAGCTGCCGAGGCCACTGTTGTACCATCAGGGCTCATAGTCAGGTTCAAGATTCTGGCAGTATGACCTGAGGAGGAGGAGTGTGCAGTCAGGGCTGGGCTCATCAGCATGTGCACATTTACTCCTGCATGCTTCCATGAGCCCTGCCAGCTTGCCCTCACTGGCTGTGGCAGCATGAAGGAGACACTTGGAGCAACGGTGTTTCTTCCACAGCCCAATGGCTGTGCCTTGCTCCTAGAAGCCTGGCCCTGGATACCATCCTGTATCAGTGATGCTACAGCCTCAAACCAAGGATTGCAGCTGCCTTCAACCTCTACCAGCCCCCACCTCCCCCAGGCCCTGTCCACCTACCTTGCAGCTCAGCGACCTTGGTCATTGTTGGATACTTCCATAGAACCAGCTGATTCTGTGCAAAGCCATGGCCTGAAATGAACTCCTTGTAGTTTGTTGACCACAGGATAGAACAGACCTGAGAAGAGGCAGTAACACAGGTAAGACAAGCTGCTTGTGCTGATGCTCACCACTTGGAGGTGAGCATGGTCCCCTCCTTTCCCATGCCTCTGGGCCTGAGGAGGCAGCAGCTCTGTGTGGGTGTGCTGCCAGAAGGTGTTTGTCTCCAAGCTGATGTTCATGTCTCACCTGGGAATGGGCATCAACAGTACTGAGGCAGGCGCCAGAACACACGTTCCAGATGCGGATATGTCTGTCACTAGTGCCACCTCCAGTGGCTAGAACATTCATCTGCCATGGGCACCATGCCACAGCCTGAGAGAGAAGAGTCCATTTTAAGACATGCAAGAGGCAACCTGCACCCAGCCAGTGCTGCACATCTGCCTTGCACACAGACATCTGCCCATGGCAGCCGTGTGCTCACCTTTACAGCACCCTGGTGCTGAGTGAAGGTCTGTACGGGAGCAAAGTCTCCACCACCTCCTTGAGTGCACGGCCAGACATTCACCAGATTGTCATTGCCACCACTGGCCAGGTAGCGGCCATCTAGAGACCATTTGAGTCCGCACACCTCCTGTGTGTGGCCAGCAAGGGTGGCCACATGATGCTCAGCTACTCGGACATCATGGTGATGGATGTGGCCAGTCCGTGCCCCACTGCAGAGAGAAGAGAAGACTTGCAGGGTCAGGCTGACACATTTTCACCCAAATCCATTTTTGTTGTTGCAAGACTGCTGTACCTGCCACTGCATTTCAACCAGTATTACCCCAGTAACACTGGTCTGTTGGTGTGAGTGAAACACCCACATAAGCTCTTTACAATTTCAGCACAAAGTGCAATACGGAAGAGAGGTCTTCTCACAGTCCCAACAGACAAGGCTGAGTAAGAATCCCAAGCCAGGACAGAAACTTCTCTCTGTCATCCCTAACTCACATTATGCATAGATTGAGGGATAGGAATTTGCAACAACTGGAAACTGCCATTGACCCACTGCTTTACCTGGAGAGGATGTAGCTGTTCCAGCTGAGAGTTCCCACACGGGCACAATGGCTAGTCATGTTTCGGAGACGTTTCTGCTGCTGAATGTCCCATAGCTAGAGAGGCAAAGCAATAAGTTCCCCAGAGGAAACCCAGTCCAGTTGCTATGCCCTAGGAACCTCACCGCTTAGGCTCTGGCATTCAGCCTTCTCAGTATGGGAGCAGAGAAAATTTGTATCTCATGACTATAGCACAGAAGGTAACACCACTTATCAGAAAACCCCCAAATCAAACCCTGCCTTGCACACTGCACTTGGCTGGGGCAGTTCCACCCCACAGCAGGCAACACAAGTCAGGTGCATGGCATCCTTCCTCTACCAGCCAAGCTTTTGTCCCCAGGCCCCACAGTTCTGTCAATCCCTAGACAACACCTCTAGTTTTAGTCCTGCATTCACCTGGACCTCAGCACTACTTGTGCCAACAGCAAGGTAGTTTCCCTCTTTAATCCATGACACAGAGGAAATGTAAACATCTGGATGTTCCATCTGCAGCAGCTGGATAATCTCCCCAGAAGCATGATTCCACAGATAAACAGAGTTGTCCAGAGCCACTGCCAGGAAGTTCTGGGAGCTCCAGTCGATGAGATTCAGATCTACAATTTGAAAGAGCAATGCAGGTCACACCATGCTTACCTAGAGAGCCCTGCCCTTCACCCGTGCTGATGCAGCAGGTGTGTGTGTGTGTACACATGTGCACACACACACACGTACAAGTAAGGGGCAGCCTTCTGGGTGTCACTACACCCAACTGGTGGGGTCAGGTACCCTGCTCCAAGTCACCTACACAGTGCCCTAGACCACTGTTCCTGTAAGGCTACACAGGAACACTCCAGAAGTGGTCTGTGCTAGCCTGGCTGCATAAAATAATACAAACAGCCCAGTTACACTGTCCTAGGAACAGCACTCCAGTGCAGAATGTTCTGGATGCCCAGCACTCAACACTGCAGCCTACTTACAGTAGTCATTGCGGATCTCCGGTGCATCCAAGATCCGGTCTGGCATTGAGGGAATGTATCTGCTATTTTTCCTGCTTGATCCAGGTGTCATTTTCTGACTGTAGAGCACTTTCAGGTTGTTCTGATAGCCTGTGTGCAGAGGAACAGGTTTGTTAACCAGAGTTAGTTTCCTCCCAGCTGAGTGCTGCTCACCCAGCTAGGAATCCCTCGGAGTGAAAATCAAGTCCTAAGAGATACACTCACAAGAGTGCAGTGTGCTAACATCACAGGCAGTATGAACTGCTGAACCAGGGTGAACTACAATTTCCTCATTAATGGAAACAAATTTTGTATCCCATTATGTTTAGTTACAGTTAAGCTAGAAAGTGCACAGCAGAGAGTTTTGACACTCTTACAGATCTCATGAAAGTTTGCCACCTGCAGTACACCTGAGCAACTGGCAGTCACTGCAACTTTCCTAAACAAATTCACTGTAACTGTTATGCCCTCCCTCAACCTCAGGAACTCTTAAGAAAGGAGACTCCAGCGTGTATAGCTCTCAGAAGCCAGTTGATCTCTCCTGTGACCACACACAGGGCCTGGGCCTCTGTTGCTGTTCCCCTGAGCAGATGTCCCCCACTGATACAGCTCACACAGACCCTGTATCATACCTTCTGGAGCGTTCTGTGGTTTTCCACTGAGACGAAGTATCTTTGCCTCTTCTACATCAAAACCATTCAGATTCACTGCCCAGGCTTTCTGCTGCTCCTACGGAGACAAATCGCCCACAGTGCAATGCATTTGAAACGCAAGCCCCACACTGCAGTTAAAACAGACACCTAAGCCCCCTCTCTTAGAATCAGAAGGTGTTCAACTGTGCTGCAAGGGTCAGCCACAGACAGGCAGGTCAAAGCAGTTTTTCCTCAGACTTTCTCACATTGTCCTGCTCACATTTTCATACAATGGCAAATTCAGTGTCATTGCCAGTGGGAAAAGCCACAGCCACAAGCAACCAAATGCTTCATAAACAGATTTCAGTACACAGTGTGAAACATTCCAGAATTGTTCCCTGTGTAGACATTGTCCTAGAATAGCTACCACCAGCAGTTTCACTTTGCATAGGCCCACAGCTTTGTGTTTTTGTTGCCTGCTTTATTTTAAAGCCTCATTAGTCAAAAGCTAAATTTTGCTACCAGAAGCAGCATAGGCTAGAGTGAGTGGCAGTCTCTACAGCTTCAACCTCATCCTAGGCTTCTGAAGCCCAGAGCTGCAAGTAGTAATGGCTGGGGCTTGTCAGTCCCGTGTGTCCACTTGAGAGAACCTATAGTTTACTTCTCTGTAAAGGGGCAGGAAGGATTAGGTATTTGGTAGTGGTTGCTGAAGTAATTGTAACTTAGCAACATGCTCACCTTCTTGGTAGGGGATTCCTCAGCAGGGTCGTTCTCTTTGGTTAGTAGGAAATTTGCCATCTCCATCTGCATAGTGCTGCGGTTGGGAATGTAGCGATCCCCCCCAGCCTTTGTGGGGGTGCTTTGAATTTTGGATCCAGATTTACCTGCATTCACATATGAAAATATTGTCTTACAGCCATTTAACAGCCCATATTAGAGCTTTCACAGGAGGAAAGCCAGCACTCTTCCACATCACACCCAGAACCAGACAAGTTCTAGACAAGCAGGACTCATGAGATCTCATGAGTCACAACTAACTTACATTTCCCCCCTGCCCTCAAGCTCTAGTTAGGGACTGTCAGGAGACAACTCCTTGGGTCTAGTGCAACGATTCCAGTGTCCACAGGTAAGGGGAGGATACAAAACCAGTTACAGGATGTAAAGCTGTTAGCTGACAGGCCTGCCCACACTTGCCCCAAAATGCAGCTGTGCCAGCAAGGCTCAGCTGGGGGATCAGCAGCTCGCCAGCCCCAGTGCTCAGAACTCTGCCCCCCTCATGCTGGGAAGGAGGTGGGAGCCCACCTCCTCCTGCCTGACCAGCAAGCCGGTGGGGCAGCGTGGCAGGGAGCCCAGAGCCTCATGGCTACAGAAAAGCAGCCTGGGCGAGACTCCCTCACTCAACCTCTGCCTCTGGTCGCCGGCGCTCACCGGGTGTCTTGGACGGCGTCTTGCTGGAGCTGTGGGAGCGATTGGCCGGCTTCATGGGCGACACGCCGACGGGGCTGGGCCCGGGGCCGCTCTCCTTGGCCTTGCGCTGCCATCGCGCAGGCGGCGCGTTCGGGATCGGCGTGTCCAGCTTCAGCAGCCCATGCAGGTCCGCCTCGAACAGGAACTGCGCCATGGTCCTGCGGGCGGGCGGGCGGCGTCAGCCGGGCCCAGCGGCCGGGCTGCAGCCTGCTCCGACAAGCCCCGCGGGCCTCCCCACCACCGGACCTTCTTCCAAGCCCTCCGGCCGCTCCTCCCCACCACCGGACACCCCCCAGTCTCCCCAACCGCTCCTCGGGGCACTTTCCATCAGCCGACACGCCCTCCCTCCGTTCGTCGGGGGTCCTTTCTATCAGCCGACACCCCCTCCAGCCGCTCTTCGAGGCTCTCTCCGCTAACGGACATTCTCCCTTCCCCTCGTCCGCTTTACCGGAGCCTCCCCCACTCGAGACCGCGCCTCAAAGCTGCCTCAGGGCAGCTCCCCGACCGCCCCGGCCCTATCGCACTCTCCCCTCCGCCGCGCCGCCGCCGCTCGCCTGCCCCGCCTGCGCCGCAGCATTTTAAACGGCGCGCGGACGGGCCCCCGGTTGGCCGCTTCAAACCCAACGGCCGCGCGCTGCCAGGCGACGGCCGCGCGACGCAACGCGATTGGCTGAGCCGCGGGGCGGGGCGGGGCGCTCGGCGCGTGCACTTGGGGGCGGGACAGGGAGCGCGGTGATTTGGGACAGGGGCGGGGCGATTCGGGTCAGTGGGCGGGGCTATTCGGGACCGTGGGCGGGGCGATCCCGGACCGGCAGCGGGGCGATCCGGGCCCGGGGACGGGGCTATTCGGGACGGAGGGCGGGGCGATCCCGGACCGGCGGTGGGGCGATCCGGGACCGGGCACGGGGCTATCGGGCCGGGGGCCGTGCGGCGAAGGAGGGACCAGGCGGTCGCTTGAGTGGGGACGCGCGTTTATGGCGGGGTGGGGGCGGTCGTGGCTCCCCGCGGCTCCCAGCCGCTCATGAGCAGGTAGGACTGGTTGGCGATGTCGGTGCTGGACAGGCGGCTCCCGGCGTGCTCCGGCGGCGGCCCCGCCTCGCGCCGCGGGCCGGGCAGCACCTCCAGCAGGCAGGGCAGGACGGCCTCCTCCGGCGGCTGCTTGTCGAAGGCGCTGGCCTGGGGGCACACGGAGTGGACGCGGTGGGGGCTTGCCCTTCGAGCTGCCCCCGGGGGGAGCTGAGCCGCCCTGCCCCAGCCCCTCACCTGGCCGTGCTTGCTGCTCTCCTGGAGGAAGTTGCCCAGAGCACGGTGCAGGTCAGGAACGGGCGGCCAGAGTTTCTGCTTCACGTTGCTGGGTATGGGGAAAGGGGCATCGAAGGTACCCTCAGACTTGGGGCGCCCTGATGCTCCCGTGCAAGGTGCCCAGGCTTGGTGCTGGACCCCCCCGCCTGCCCCCGGCACAGCCCTTTACCTGTAAAGGGAGGGGAAGGTGCACCGCAGCCCCAGGAGCACTGCTGAGAAGAGCAGCGGCACCACCGTGACACTGGGGATGAGCCAGCCTGCATCGGACGAGGAACGCTGGAACTGCAGGCCTTCCCAGACCCAGCACCTCTGAGCCCTTCGCAGCCCTGTGACCCTCTGCCCCGTGCTCCCCATCCCATTTCCAGCACTCTCCGTCTCCTGCCGTCAGCCGTGTGGCTCCTCTGGCCGCAGCCTCCACCCCTGCCCTGTCCCTTACCCGCATCAGCCATGGCATCAACCACAACAGGTTTGGACCAGGCGCTCCAGCTGCCCTGGTACCACGGCCCGCTGGGCTGGGCCCGCACCTGGGCGTGGTAGCGGGTGCCTGGCCGTAGGTCCAGGACTTCTTTCCTAGCTGCTCGTGGGACCTGCAGGACCTGCGGAGCAGAGCCGAGCTGGAGGCATGGCTGCTCTGGGGTGGCCAAGGGGCCAAGGGGCGGGTCGGGTTTGCCTGACCCCGTGCCTGCCGTGTGTCGGCAGCGGAGGTGGGCAGGGCTGCTCGAAGTATCCCTGGCCAGGCTTTACCTTCCAGTCATGGCTGTTCTCCATGGCATAGCGGACCTGGTAGTCCAGCTGCTCTGCCAGCACCTCCAGGGGCGGCAGCCACTGCAGGCTCAGCCGGCCCTGCGACACTGTCGCCTGCACAAGCTGTGGGGCTTCTGTGAGCACTGTTGGTGTTGGGGACAGGCATGTGTCGCTCCTGTGAAACGGGACATGGGACACTGTGTCCCCTGTGAGCCAGACAGGAGCTGTGGTGGCACTGGGACTCACCAGCCTGGTGCAGCCAGAAGGGCTCCTTGAAGTAGCTGAGTGTGGGCAGCACGTGGGTCCGGGTGACATTCACCAGGACGGAGATGGCGCTGCCAGCCCTGGGCTGGAAGGTGCAGGCATGGGTGCCCTGTGCCCCCCTGCTCACCTCCTCGCACTGTTGCCATGCATCTTCCCTGTGGGAGGAGTGGGGAGCCAGTCGATCCCACCAAAGCATTCCCACAGCCAGCATTCCTCCTGCACTTGCCCAGGAAAGCTACTGCTGCTTGTAGTCGGAGGCGCAATGTGGCCAGGGGAGGTGGTGTGGAGGTATGAGATTGATGGTGGTAGGGCAGGACAGAGCAGCATGGGCAAGTGGCCCAGTGTGGGATGCTGGGACACAGCAGGACCAGTGGTTCCCGGGATGTGCCTGCCTGAGTGCCATATGCCTGCCACGTGCCTTACCTTGTGCCAGCCCCGCTTGGAGGTGGCCGGTAGAAGAGCTGGTGGGAGCTGTGGGGCTCTGCAGGGTCCCAGCTCCACTCGCAGCGCACGTGCCGCAGGTCAGGGGTGCTGCAGCACAGCCCGATGTCTCCTGGGCAGGCGAGAGCCAGGGCAGGGAGGGGGCTGCTTGCCCTTGGCCCCCCAAAACTTGGGTGTTGCACCTCGCCTGCGACAGGACCCCCACCCCCTGCAGCCCCAGGCGTGAGTGCCTCCCTGCTGTTCCTGCCAGCACCCCTGCAGAGGGGATGGCTGCTCACCGGAGGAGTGGGGTGTCTCTGCAGCCACTGCCTGCGACCAGGGCCCCCAGACGCCGTCCATGGAGGTACCGTCGGGCTTGCTGCGCACCTGGATGTGGTACCTCACCCCTGGCTGCAGGTCCCGGAGGACCACCCAGGTGTTGGCCTGGACCAGCCTCTGTAGGAGAGGGGCTGGGCTGAGGAGCAGCTGCAGCCCCCAAATCCCCCTGCCCATCCCTGACCCCTCTATGTACCTGCCCCACTGCTGGGGAGGCTGCCCCGGCCCTGGGTGTGTGGCTGCTGGCAGTTGACTGGATGGAGGGGTCCCCAGGGTGCTGCCCACTGGGATTCAGTGTGGTGCTGCAGAGCATCCCTGGGGAGCTGGCAGGGCAGCACTGCACCTCGTAGAGGAAGAAGTTCAGGAAGTCAGCGAGTGGTGGCTGCCACGACACGCAGAGCTGCCCCGCAGCCCCAGCCCAGCGGGCCGTGATGTTCGCTGGGGGAGCAATGAGACCTGCAGGGAACATGCCAGGGTGTTTGCCCTCCTGCAATAGCCCCGGTCTGGGCAATGCCTGGTCCTGCTGGGGGACACATGGAATTCCCCCCCAGGGCTGCATGCAGGGCTCAGGGTGTTGCCAGCCCCCATGGCGGGCAGAGAGTCAGCGGACCCAGATGTGGGGACTGTGCTGTTGTCACAGGGTATTGCACAGTCAGAAGGACTCACCCACTGCATCCACGCTGAGCTCCCGCCAATACTTCGTCTGGTTTGTGGTGGCATCCAGGACGCGGAGGTGGAGCTGGGTGAAGAGCCGCACGTCCTGGCTGGGGAAGACGCAGACGTGTCGCTTCCCACCAGCCCCATGGTGCCACGTGGAGACCACGCACGCTGTGGGCATATCCCTGAGGAATGGAGGGCAGGCAGCTCACACCTCCTGCCTCGGGCCAGGCTTGAGGAGAGGGAATGCGGGGCACAGCACTGAGACCTCGGTGTCACCAGCTCCTTTCCCTGCCACCATCCACTGCAGGGCACCATCCCCATGGGACTGAGGGGCCAGACATGCTGCAGGGTGTGCAGTGGCTGCTGTGTAACTCCTGTGGGCTCTCCATCTCTCCTTGCAGCTTGGAGCCACTGGGATGGCCCAGATTGCTGTGACACCCTGACCCTGCTGCTCTGTGTGCAGCAAGGAGGACGCTGGGCTGTGTCCCCACCATCTCCTACCTGCTGTACCAGTAGTAGAAGTGGCACACCCCAGTTGTCCTCTCCTCCTCGTCCCAGAAGCAGGTGAGGTCCTCGAAGGAGCGGGAGAAACAGAGGATGTCCTCGGACACGCCTGCTAGCAGTGCAGCGTCTGGGAGGAGTGGGGGCATGAAGGAGCCCCTGGGCACAAACCCATCCCCATCCCACCTGCTTCCTCCTGCCCCATGCCTGCGGGCACCCGGGGCAGCCTGAGCATGGCTGTGGCACAGGTGCCCTCCACCAGCTTGGCACACTGGAGAGGGACATGGCACACGTGCTGGCTGCTGGCTTGCACTGGGGTCCTGGCTGGGGCAGGGCTCCCCCCGGCCCCACCACGCCCCCCTCCTCAGTACGAGAGGTCCTTGAGGACAAACAAACATCCCGAAATAGCCCTGCGGTCGGAGGGGAGCTCAGGGCCCAGCGATCAGGGGGAAGCACCCCTGCCCTGCTCATGCCGGAAGGTGCACGGAAGTGAGATAAGGAGGAGCAGCACCCCAGGGAAAGGGAAAGGGCCTGGGGGCTGGCGTGGGGGCACATGGTCCTGAGCAGGGGGGGATGCCCAAACCCCTGCCCCAGGACTGCCCTGGGGGCACGTGGGTTTCTCCGTCCCCCTCAGTAAGCTGTGCTCCCTGTCCTCGGATGGACAAACTGGAGCATCACACCCTGCAGGATCTCCATCCGAAGCACTGGTGGCCCTGCTGCCATATGGGTGCCTGTCCCTGTTGTCATGGAAGAGGGGACAGCCCCAAGATGCAGATGTGTGATGCACAGGGGTGGTCTTGCTGTCCCCAGCATTGCTTCAGCAGTCCCTTCTTCCCCACTCCCTCTGTCCTGGGACCTGCTCCAGCCCTCTTCCTCCTTCTCTTCCTATTGGCATTTGCTGCCTTCCACAGGGGTTGTCACCAGCTTCGGGACCCCACAAGCCAATGTCTGCTCCATTTGCTGAGTGTATCCATTCTCAGCTACACACCCACTGCACTGCCAGTTGAGCCTACCCTGGGCAAAGAATAAGCCACAGTTCCCAAATGTCCTCGCCACCTTCTTGGTGTCCTTCTGCTCACTCTGTCCCTTCTCTTGCCCTGACCCCCCCAGCCCTGTTCCTCATTTTCCAGCCCTGTGTTGCCTTCTTCCCCATGCCCATTGTCCCATCTCCCCCCCAGCCCCTCCACCTGTTCTTCCCTTTTTGCCCCCCATTACCCCACCCCAGGTCTCATGCTGGCTCCATGACCTCACCCAGCTCCGAGCACCAGGAGATGAAGTGGCCAGGTCCCAGCAGCTTGGTGGCACAGGGACCCATGGCATCAGTGGGAGGCCACCCTGGTCCTGTGGGCTACCAGAGCACCTTTGCTGAGTGCAGCCCATTTCTTAGGAAGGGCAGCTGCCTGGCTCTGCAGCCCACACCAGCTCTGCTTGGGCAGTGCTGCCAAGCCAGCGGAGGGCTCAGGGCACAACGATTTTGTAGAGACTGTGGGCAGAGAGAGGATGAGTCCAATCCTGACCCTCATCCCACTGCCCCTATGGGGGTGACTCAAAATGTGCTCCCGAGTTTGTCCTGGCCAGAGACCTGGGGTGGGGCTGGAGAGACAAGCAGGAGATCAACAGAGTTTTATTCAGTTAATGCTTTTCATGGCCTTACAGAAAGTTCTAAAGGGGCTAAAGAGGCGCTCAAAGGATGCATGGAGAAGCCTGAAATGAGACAAAGTCGGGGAGTGGCTCTGGCAGGTGCAGTGAGCCAGACTGAGGCCAGCTATCAGCTAAGATGAGGCTGTCCAGCAGGAGAGTAAGACCATGGCAAGGCTGGTGCAGGAACACTGGGGTTAGTCTGGAAGTGCCACTGCATTGCCCGTGGTGCAGAGCTGTGCTGTCAGATATTAACTTGAGTCTTGCTCAAACCCTCATCATGTCATAACTCTGAGAACTTCTGATGAGCAGGGTGCCCCTCTGCCAGCTGAGCAGGACTGGGACCACCACGCTGCCATCTCCAGGGGCAACCCACGGGCTGCCGAGCTCTGCTTGCAGACAGCACGGACGTTCCTTTACTCCAAGCATCTCAGGGTGTCCCACAGGTGAGAAGGGCACTCCATTGCTCGCCCTGAACACCCCCTGCACACCCTCCACACCAAGGAATGCCCCCTTCCCAATCCTGTAGATTTTGGCTGCTGTGAGGTGCTCACTGCCCACACCCGCTATTCTAGCTCCTCTCTGGCCCATCCTTTCAGGGAGAAAATAGCCCCAAAGACCTACCTTGGGATGTCACTGGCTCAGGGGCTGACGGTGGGCTGCGGAGGCTGAGCAGGATGGCAGGGAGCAGTGAGAGCTGCCAGCCCTGGCACGGGCAGGCTGCCATCCTGCAACCTGTGTGCCAGGGCCACACGTGCCGCACTCGGCCCTTCCCAGTGTCCTGGGAGCTGCTGCGGCTCCTCTGGGCGATACCTTTATCTGGGAAGTGGTGGCTGTGCAGCTCAGGAAGCCTGGCTGGGGGCTGCCCCCGCCCCATTACCAGCACTTCCCTGTGCCTGAAACCACAATGCCACAGCCCCTCTGCCGCCGGCCGCAGTGCCAAGAGAGACTGCTCCTATCAGATATGCGGCATGGCCTGCCCCTGTGGCTACTGGCATGCTGGGAGGATGGGGTAGGAAGAAAAACAACCCCCCAGAAACTCGGGAGGCCCCTGTGTGGGGCAGGGCAGGCTGTTGGGGCTGCTGCCACATGGGAGCATGGGATGTGGGACAGCTGCTCTGCCTCCACTGTGTCCTGTGCCCCCTGGCACTGGTGTACTGCAGGTCTGCTCTGCCAGTGGCACTGTCTCTGTGGCTGTGCTGCGAGCAGAGCTGCAGGCACAGGGGGCACTGGCAGAGCCCACAGAGCTGCTAGTGGTGGTGGTGCAGAGCAGGGCCACCGCAGTGGGGTCCCACAGTCATGCTCAACCTCATGCCAGTCCACTGCCTCTGCAGGGCACAGGTGGCTGGAGGGTCTCCCACCCTGCCAGGGCACAGCACTGTTGCACAGCCCGGGGGGCACCAGCCAGGACACAAGGAGCTACTTGCACGTGTGTCCCCCATGCATCAAGGCCAGGTTTGCTCCTTCGTGCCAGCAGCTGAGGACATCATCAGAGGCACTGAGGGGAGACAGGAGCAGCCAGCCCCAACTTGCCACAGACAAATTTTGTCAAAAAAAGCAGAAAGACCTGGGTGTGAGCAGGACTGGTGACACCGCCTGGACACCATTCCCAGCTGGGAGCAGAGGGGGTGCAGAGGCAGTGGCACCTGTCAGGCTGTTTGTGAGGGCCAGTGCCCATCACTGATTCAGTGGGGACCTCAGGGATGGGGCAGAGAGGCTGCTCAGTAACAGCTGCAGTTGACACCAGAGAGCACTGGAGGCCAGAATGGAAAATCAGAATGGTATTGACAGGGTTCAGAGACCTTCTGGAGATAAAAGACTCTTGCCCAGAAGGACAATGCAATGCCCCTGTCTCCAGCTGGGATACCAGGCTCTGCAGGAGCCACTCTTGCTTCTCGTGGGACTGCAGAAGACAGATAGACGGGCAGCTGGATGGCATGTCCAGGGCTGAGCAAGCTGAAGCCAGCAGAGGTGAAGCCCACCCGCTGTCAGGGTAACAAACAGCAGCAGTGCGGGTGAGGGACCGAAGCCTGGGACAGGAGCTCCTCCAGGAGTGTCAGTGCAGAGCCCAGGCGACGCTCGAGGGATGGGCACGTGAGGATCACCCTGGCAGCACATGTTCGAGCAGGCTGGCCAAACACAGCCATCACTTTGCCAGAGGTGGGAAGTTACCCGATGGCTCGGCACAGTGCTGGGATGTGCCAGCTGGCCAGAGTGGGAAGGGTGTGGAGTTGCACAGCTCCACAGGACCCAGCTGGAGGAGCAGGGCCATCCCTTTGAAGAGCAGCCAACAGAGGGGAAGCTGCAGAAACAATTTTCAAGCATGCAAGAGGCAGCTGTGCAAAGGAAGGACATAGTCTGTTCTCCATATCCCTTTGGCGACAGGACCAAGTCTTAAATTGTGTGTATGGGAAAAGATCCCAGTTGGATCCTAAGAAAACCCATATCCATGGCATGATGACACCCAGGACTTGTCTGGGAATGCTGGGACATTCCTGGAGATTATCAGAGGACTCCAATGGGAACAGGATTCTGAGGAGTGCCCACCACAGCAGCAGATCACTGGGCCCCTACATCCTGTTCCCCGGTGCTGTCAGCGGGGCAGAGCTGGGTCCCCACCAACACTCCTCTGGACGCGGCTGTTGCATGATCTTTATTGTCCGTAAGGCAGAGCTGACACCTCTGAAGGGCCGCTGCAGAGCTGGAGGCTGTGCACAGCCGACACTGTCCCTTTTCATGTGCCAGGGTGGCCCCATCCCATGCCAGCAGTGCTGCTCACAGCCCCCTGGCACCACTTCAGGCCCAGAGCACGCAGAGAGCTGTAGGGTGGGCGATGCTGTGTTGCTGCTTCCTCCTCTCGCCCCAAAGCTTGAGCATTTGTGTCCATGGGCTTAGGCAGTACCCTGGCTCCTGAGGGAGGCCCTCTCCCGCCTGCTCTGCTGCAAGCACCCTGCTGCTGCTTGTCCTTGGGGGCCACCCCAGTGTGTCCCCAGCAGTGGGGGGCTGTCGGTGGCTGGCACCATGCCAGAGAGGGGATGGCACAGTCCTGCTGCAGGGAAGGCGCTCTTGGGAGGGGGCTGCTTGGCCCTGGAGCGGGACGAGCAGCCCCTCATCCCCACAGCACTGTCCCAGCAGGCTGGGGCCAGTGTTGCCCCTCCGAGCGGTGCCAGCGCAGCCTCACGCCTCCTCGGCGGTGGCATCGATCCCCGCGTAGGTGAAGTTCTCAAACAGGGCCATGTTCACGTAGGCCTGTGAGGGAACCCCGGTTAGGAGCCAGTTGTGAGCGTGTCCACATCTACCTCCCGTCCCCATTAGCATGCTCACAGGCACTGTGCCCTGTTGTCTCCCCGCACCCAAAAAGTGATGCTGGAGTTAACCCCCACACATGGTTCTGCTGCTGGCTGTCCCGTCCTCGAGCCCAAGAGATGCTCCAGCATGTGGAAAAGCCCTGTGCCCCGTGGGCATCCCTCCCACTGAGCTGCGACCCCTCACCTTCCTGGCCTCCAGCATGCGGATGAGCTGCATGGAGATCTGGGCGAAGGGAGGGCGCTCGTAGGGGCGGTCGCGCCAGCACTGCCGCATCAGCTCGTACCTGGGGGCGGAGAGTCGTGGGCGGCTCAGTGTGCACGGGAGAAGAGGGGACAGGAAAGCTCTTTGAGGGAGATGGGGGAAGCAGGTGGGAAACTAAAACCCAGGAAAGGTGTTTGGGTGTGGGACCCCAGCCCATCCCTCAGCCACAGTGCAGAGACAAGCAGGCAGAAGAAGCTAGTGGAAGTTGGTAAAGTGAGCCCTGTGGGGCAGTGGGGTGACACGGGTGCCACCACCAGCCGAGGCTCTGCCCACTTACACCTCGTCGTCGCAGTTGCGTGGCTTCTCCATGCGGTAGCCCTGGGGCAGCTTCTCGTAGAGCTCGGCGCACGTCATCCCGCAGTACGGTGTCCCCCCTACGGCCAGAGACACACAGGCGCTGAGGAGGTGACAGTCCCTAGGGCGTTCCCCTCAGGGCTCCAGGAAAACCAGAACTACAGGGACCTGAGTGAAGGCAGGGGACAGAGAAGAGCCTTACCCAAGCTGACGATCTCCCAGAGCAGGACCCCGAATGACCACCTGAAAGGGGAGGAGCCGAGGCTGTGACAGAGTGCCCAGCTGTGCCCTACTGATGGGCACAGGGCAAAGCCCAGGGTGGAACAGGCAGCCAGGGCTTGGGCTGAGCCAGCAGCTCCTCAGGGAGATGCACCAGCATCCCCTCCTGCCCTTGCAGCACCCAGAGCAATAGCATTGCCTCTCTGACTGTGCCAGAGAGGGGTGGAGGTGGCCACGGCCATGCCCCAGCTCGGTGCCCCCCCCTGCAGGACTTACACATCGCTCTTGGTGGTGTACACGCTGTAGTTGAGGGACTCAATGGCCATCCAGCGAACTGGCAAACGGCCCTGGGGAAAGAGAAAGACACCATCAGGGCTGGGGGGTGCCCCCTGGGTGGAAGACAGCTGTGATCCAGCCAGTCCTGCCATGGTGGGTCGGTCACACCGATGGTGGGCATCCTGCCCACCACACTGGTGCAGGCCCTGTGGAGATATTTCACTCCTGCCTCACCATTGTCTTCTTCACATAAACCTCCTCCCCTCTGGAGAGGCCAAAGTCAGCAATTTTGGAGGCCAGGTTTTCTCCCACCAGAATGTTTCTTGCTGCCAGGTCCCTGTGAATGAACTGAAAGGGAAGAGCAGTCAGGAGGAGCCACACGCTCCCTCCTGCTGGCCCCAGGGACCTCATGCCCTGATGGGGAACCCCCAGGCCCCAGGGAAAGGGGCTTTCTGGGATGTACCTGCTTCTCACTCAGGTACTGCATCCCCTTGGCCACGTCTGAAGCAAACTGGAGGAGCTGCTGGGATGTGAGGGTGGAGGCAGTACCGTGCTCCTTGGCAAAGGCTGGGTCTGTCTCCAAGACTCGGCTTTTGCGGAGGAAGTCGAGGAGGTTTCCATAGGGAGCATACTCAATGGCGATGTACAGGTAGCCTGGAGGGCAGGAGGAGATTGGGCTACTGGGGCTCTCCCCAGCAAAAAGGAAAACACAGTGGGCAGAGGCTGTGGGGCTGGGGAGAGGGAAGAATGGGACAACTCTCACCCTTGTTCTCACAGGCACCCAGCAAGTTGATGATGTTAGGGTGATGGCCCAGTTTGCACAGCACCTCCAGCTCCCCGGCAAAGTCCCGGTGGTCATTCTCTGAAGCAAACTCTGGAAGCAAAGAAGGGATGAACACCTCAGGCCTACAACAAGGGCCTTTCCTCTGCTTCTCTGCAGATGACTCCTGACGCTCCCCAGCACAAGCATGGCCCAGGACACAGCTGCAGCCCTCAGCCCACCCTGCCTGCCTCCCCCAACACTCACCTTTCAGCATCTTGATGGCTGCATTCATTTTCAGGCCGTCCTTTTTGATCATGGCCCTGATTACCTGCCCGAAGTTGCCCTCCCCAATCATGTCTTCAAACTTGATGTCTTCCCACTCCAGGATGGGGTAGCTGAGGGGCTCAGGCTGCGGCTTGGGCCGGCGTGTCAGGGTCAGGGTCCCTGAGTTGAACTGTAGGATGGTCTCTTCCCCCTGGCAGATGGCAGCGGGTGAGGTTAGAGGCACCGGGCACCTCTCTGCCCATGCGGCAGTCCCAGCAGGACAGGAGTCATGGGCAAGGGCGGGCTCCGCACCCTCTCCGTGTGGAAGTGAGGTCTGGCTGCATCCGGACTGGAGGCTATGGAACGTGACCTGGATCGGGCTGGGACGTGGGGAGCAGGGGACACGGTCGTGGTGGGGCAGGCGGCACTCACCGAGCCAGACTGGTATGTAAAGGTGCGGCGCCGGTGGAAAAAATTCTTCTTGATGAGGAAAAGCGCCAGGAGAGCAAAGAGAATGGTGAAGCAAGTGACGGACACAGAGCCAACAATGGCCAAGAGCAGCTGCTGGTCTGTCCCCGCCTGCTCAGTGCTCTGGCTGCCCAGGCTGGGCGGCACGCTCAGCACTCCTGCCAAAAGGAGGGATGGAGGGTTGTGGTCCATGGTTGAGCCCTGCCAGGCCCTCACTAGTGGCCAAGCACCGTGACAGCAGCCCTCTCCCAGCACCCAGGCCCCCTGTGAAGATACCATAACCACATCCTGAGCTCCTGGTGCCACAGTGGCACAGAGGAGAAAGTGTCACAGCCCAGCTCCTGACACTGAACCACTGTTTTCTGGACCTCCAACCAGCTTTGGGTCAAGCCATGATCTCTTCCCACGCTGGCTCTGCTCTGCTCCTCTAGCCCCTCAATTCACATCCCCCTCTGGGCAAGGCAGAGCCACTCTGTAGGTGCCATGCTGTCATCATGCCACCCCTGCCCCTGTAGGACTAGGAGAAACAGGTTTTCTTAAGACACCAAGAGTTTTGGTCTTGGGCTGCTCCTTCAGAGCCACGCTCAGAGGTTACCACAAGCACCGCAATCATTCTTTGCTGACCCAGAATCTGAGCCCAAGCTGCAGTAGAGCTGTGAGCCCTCTGCCTGCTGGGACTCCCCTCTCACCATCCCCGAGGGTCTTGGCTTTCACGGGCTGGCTCCATTCCCCTGGAACATGGGAGTTGGCACGGACACGAAACTGGTAGCCAGTGCTGGCGTTGAGGCCCCCAATGATCTTGGTGGTCTCGGCGCCGCTGTCGGTGTCAATCCACTGGGGTTCACTGGTGCCCCCCAGCTGCTGCAGCTCCACGATGTACTTGGTGATGCCTCCGTTGGGGTACTCGGGCACCTGCCAGGAGAGCCTGACGGCGGTGTCGGACACGGGCTCTGCCGAGAGCAACTGCGGGGAGGAGGGCCCTGGGACAAAGAGAGCAGAGTGTCAGTCCCGGAATGCGGCTCCTCGTGCTGCAGGGGCTCAGGGCTGCTGTGAGGACTGGATGCTGTGGATGGCCATGGCAATCAGAGCCAGGCCAGCTTTGAGGGACCTCCAGGGATCCCTGGCCCCTGCTTGGAGGAGGTGGAGCTGCTCTCCATGTACCACAGTGAAGCAAGATTGTGGAACCCCCAAATGTTCCCAGCCACAGAGACCATCTGAGGTCTAGATGCCTGTGTATTGACCAGCTCTTGTGACATTTTATTTCTTCAGGCCTCCCTCACATACTGTGTTCCCACCACCTCCTCTGAGCCCTCTCCTGCCTGCCCACATCCCTAACCCCAAATCCCCAAATCATACAAAGCTCTTGCAAGCAGAGAGCAGAGGAAACCTCTCATCCCTCAAGCCTGATGCCTACCAGTCCTCTCAATGTGTACTGGCCAGTGCCAAGCCTCCCCAAAGGCCTCGTGCATGCCTTTCCCCTTAGTTGCCAGAAAGCTTGGTCAGGATGGTGCTCCACCTCCCCATGGTCTTCCACCTACTTCAGGGGCTGCGTGTGTGTGTGTGCCCACAGCTGGGACTGCAGGGCTCCCCAGGCCCTAGTGATCACCCAGGAAAATTACCTGGCAGCAGAGTTAAAGCAAACCAAAGGGAAGTATTTTTTTCATGCATAGTATAATTATATCGAGGAACTTGTTGCTACAGGGTATTGTAAAGGCTGCAAGTGTAGACAGGTCATCAGGGCTTGGGCAAGGGTGCAGAGAACAGATCTGTTTGTGAGCATCACTTGTGATGGCCTGAATGTCACGTTCAGCTTAGGATGTTTCTCAGCTGCTTGGTGCTGGAGGCTGCAGGGTCTAGTGAGGAAAGGGGGGCCTATTTTCCCCAAACAGCTGTTCATATTCTATCAGAGATGGGATACAGGAGCAGCTGGAGCTGGGGATGGTTGCTGTTACAATTATAACTGATTTATCATTGCAATTCCCTGTTATAGTTCCCTGCGTTCCGCTGGACCCACCTTTGCTGTTGATCATGACCTTATAGGGGTCAGAGGGCGGCCCCAGGCTGGTGCAGTGGTACACCAGCACCTCCAGCCTGTACTCCTTGTTAAACTCCAAGTCACCGATGCGGGCAGAGAGCACAGAGATGGACGTGATGTTTTTCTCAGAGACCAACCGTCTCGCAGAGTCGAAGAGGTGGACAATGAACCCATGTGCTGGCTCATGGTTACTTGGCAACTTCCAGTTGACATGAAGTATGTTTTTCTCTTCTATGGACCAGCCTTCGATCACAGGCTTGACTGTGGGCTCTGCAAACAAAAAGGCAGCAAAACCTCACGGCGCATCAGCCGTGAGACTTTGCAGGCTCTGTGCTGCGCAGAGTCAGGGTCAGGGTGAGGGTGAGGGGGATGGAGGCTCACCAAGGCAGTCGGTCACCATGATGGCTTCAGGCCCCTTGCTGCCCTCCCCACCAGCCCCTGGCCGGCTCAGCTGCACCTTGACAATGTAGGCAGTCACTGGCCGGAGGTTCATGAGGGTGATGTTCTCGCTGTTGTCGACTGTTGGCCAAGAGGACATGTCAAAACCATGCCCACGATCCACAGTCTGCCCTGCCACCAGCAGCCTCCTCAGCATCACCGTGGTATGGAGACATCTGTCCACCCCAGACCTCACCCTCCCACGCAGGTCCTACCTGTGCCCCCCAGCCCTGCAGACACATACCCACAATGGATGACCATGCTGAATTGTCATCCTTGGGCTTGTAGAAGAGCTTGATGGAGGTGATGGGTCCGTCACCAGAGAAACAGTCCACAGGTGACACAACGAGCTGGCGACTCTGCTTGGCCAACAGCCGGGGGGCACTCAAGGGCACTGGTGGCACTTGGGGGAAGAAGGGAATGACACTGGTGGGACCGGGGGCAACAAGGAGCAGAGCGTGGATACATCTGCCACCTCTCGGCTCCTTCCAGCTTTGTCAGGAAAGTCTTTTATAATCACCCAAACCTGTCTGCTGACACTGCAGCCCATGATGGGAGGCACCCGGTCTGGCACAGGGGTGGTATTGCCACACCATGCTGGCAGCCTCCCCCAGCCACCCTGGCTTGTCCTGCTCATGCCACCACACTTTCCTCACCTCGGATATTGACCTTGACCTTCCGGCTGTCCTGGCCCCCGGTCGTGGAGACCCGGCACTCCCAGAGCCCCGTGTCCGCCTTCGTCAGGTGCCGCACCTCGAACTCGCAGGTGATCTGCTTCGGCTCGATGATGGTTTTGATGACCTGTGGCACAGACAGTGCTGTCAGCCCCTCCACTCAGCCCCTGGTTCAGCCCCCCATCGTTCTGAAGCTGCCCAGCAGCCCCAGGTGCTCTTGAGGGAGCTGGCAACATGGAGATGGTGCTGGGGCAAGGGCACGCGGCAGTACCTTGAGCACAGTGCCGTCAGCCTTGCGCAGCTCCACGCTGTCCCTGGTGGGCAGTGGGTTGCCAATGGCCACGCAGCTGATGATGGGCTCTGAGCCCAGGTTGAACTCCAGCTCTGAGGCCAGTTGGATGATCTGAGGGAACCGGTCTGGTACACAGAAACCAACATTAGGGCTGGCCCTGCTCCTCCCCAGGCACAAGAAAGCCTGGCACCTTTCCTTGGACCCAGATGCAGACAGACTGTGGTGCCAATGGAAAGGTGATGGATGCTGGGGTCCAGCCCTGATCCCCACCCCATATGCTGGGCTCAGCAACACTCTCAGCACAGATAATGCTGGGATGGCAGAGCAGACGTTGCCCTTGCAGTGTCCTGGTTTCCACAGACTTGGAGGCTATTTCTGCAGGCAAGAGTCCTGCTGAACCAGCTGGCGAGACCGACAGCCAATCAGCCCTCCCAGTCACTGGTGAGGAAGGACCCAGTGCCACTCGAGGGTGGGGGATGGAAACCCACCACAGCCCTGTGCCAGTCTCACCTGACTTCTCACAGTGCTGCCCATGCCAGCCTGCGGGGCAGACACAGCCACTGAAGCGGTTACAGCTGCCTCCGTTCTGGCAGGTGCACTCCAGGGCACAGTCAGGGCCATAGAATCCTGGGGGACAGGCTGTGGGAAGAGGAGAGCTCACTGCTACCCCTGGCCATGGCACAGGACCACGGAGACAGAGACAGCTACCAACTGATGCAGGCAGCAGTGCTGCTCAGCCTGTGCCAACCCTCAGAGGGGGAGAGGTTTGCACAGGTGCTGCTGGAGAGCAGCCAGGCCCTGGAAGAAGCCCAGGCTGGGTGGGAGAGCTGATGGATACCCATGTCCCTGTACCTTGGTCGCAGCGGGAGCCACTCCAGCCCGAGGCGCAGGAGCAGCCATAGGGGTCCAGCAGGCAGAAGCTCAGCCCCCGGCAGCCCTGGGCTCTCTGGCACGTCTCCTGGCAGTTGCGGCCAAACTGGCCTTCCCGGCAGGCTGGAAAAAGAAGCACGGTCTGCCCTCACCCACCATTCACCCACGCACTGCTTGTGCGCGGCACAGAGCTGGCTCGGGTGCCCCAAGTCCTGTATCACCACCTCGAGGAGACGTGGGACCCATGCGGGTGGTCCAGCCATGGCCCAGAAATAGAGGGCACTGCAGGTGGGGATGAACAGGGCGTTTCTAGACACAGTGCTCAGGTCTGGGGGAGCAAGAGAGCCCCCACATGTGCCCTGGGCACAGCACCCAGTGCTGGGCAGGTGGGACCCACCTCTCTCACAGCGGGTGCCCATGAAGCCTGGAGGGCAGATGCACTCGCCAACGTGGTCGTGGCAGACGCCACCGTTCAGACAGTCGGGACAGTCCTTCTCACAGGATGGCCCCCATTTCTTCGCAGGGCAGGCTGCAGAGAGAGCAGAGGGGCCAGAGTGCCACCTGCCGCAGGGCAGGGTACGGCTGTCCCCGGTCCCCAGGCAGCCAGGGCCCCACTCACCTCTCACGATCAGGCGGTAGAAGGCACTCCACAGAGGGCTGTCCCCCATGAACGTGGCACTGTAGACACCATTTTCACTGACACTGACACTGGGGAGTGTCAGGACGACGTGGTCATCCTGCACCTCGCCCCGGTCCGTGGTCTGGTAGTAGGTGCCTGCGAGGGGACAGGGGGTTATCTGTGACCTCCCGTGCCCCCAGGGCCAGCGCCAGGCTCCAGCTGGGAGCAGCTCCAGCCCCGTGCCTGCTCTTGGAACTACTTGCCGTTTCTTTTCCACATAACATCTGTCTCCTTCCTCTTGAGGATCCTGGCAGAGAACGTGGCCGCCTCAGCAACATTCACAGACTGTGTGGCCTTCACTGGGAAGAGGTGGGCTGCGGAGGAGGAGGAGGAGGAGGGGAGGAAGAGGTTGCACAGCAGTCACCCCCGAGGGCACTCACACCCGAGGGCAGTGCTGACACCCTCAGACCAGTCACACCTGGACACACCCTGGCACAGCCCAGCACCCACCACACGTTCCTGCTGGAATGTCATGACACATCTCCCTGTCTGCTCCATGTTGGATCCAGGATCCCCCAAGCCTCTGCAAGGACAGGGCACCCTTCCTGGCCCCTTTAGCCCCTTCAGGCAGACACATACCCACAAGGAATGGGATTTGGCACCCTGCCCTCCGACAAGCCCACCATCAGCACAGGATGCTGGGGGCAGCAGCCTGGGGAGGTGACATCTGGAACAAATGTGCATGGTACACCCAGCTGGCAGCAGGCAGGGCAGCTGAGGGGAACCAAGTGTGCAGGAGGCTGCCCTCCAGCCCCCAGGACCAGCAGCCCAGTCATGGCTGTTTTCCTGATTCCCCAGGTGCTGGGGCGTGCAGCAGCAATGAACTCCCGGAGTATTAATGTGAGTCAGCCAGACCCCAGCCTGAGCACAAACGGGGCTATAAATACCTTAAGGCCTGGGAAACCAAGCCCTGGGTGTGCCAGGACAGACACAAAGGAGGACACAGGCGGCTGCTGGTTTTCAGAGCCTGGCAGTACTCCAGCTTGCACACACTAAAAGGAGCCACGCCGGGTTGGAGCCAAAACACATCCAGCCCTGTGTCCTGCCCCTCTGAGGCAAAGGACCAGGAGGAAGCAGCACATGCTGCAGACGCCCAGGGAAGGGCACCGCAGGTCAAACTTCGCAGTAACTTCCCAGAATCGCCTCCCCATCTATCCCTCCAGCTGGGATCTTTCTTCCATGGACTTTAAAGCCCCCAGTGGTGGGCTCATGGATATGGCCCTCACTTTGTCTCACTCCACCTCACTCCCTGGAACGAAAGCTGACAGTTCCCTGGGGACCCCCAAACACAACGCTTTGCATTGGTACACACCAATTTACTCGTCACTCCATCACTGCAGCCCCCCCAGACTGCATCTCTCCCCCATCTCTCTGTCACTCCATAGTGCATCCATCATCTCTCCAGGCAGCTTGGGGGCAGCAGCCAGCATGGCTGCTTGTTCAGCTCTTTGCACCCACGATCGGTGACACAGGTCCACACAGAGACTTCGTGCCATGCCAGTGGGAACTCCCTCGTGTGACAAGGACCACTCCTATTCCTAATCTCCCTTCTTTTAGTCAGTTATTTACCCATGCAAAGATCTCTCCTGCCACCCCCTGGGTGCAAAGTTTTTCTCAAAGAACCTTTGAAAGGGAGTTTTCCCAGTTTTCTCCAGGAATCTGAGCAGACAGTGTCAATTTGGTCTTCCACAGCATCCTCACTGCTGCCACCCCAGAGACTCGGCCACTGCAAACGCAGCTGCCTCTTTCTCAGGAGCCACATAACCACATATTCTGCTCTTTATTACAGTTTCTGCTAATTTGCCAGGTTCTGACCTGAGTTTTCAGGCCTGTAACTCCCTACCCAGAAGTTTTAGGAAAGTCTGGTGTCCCAAGGGCAGCAACACAGCCTTGCTCACCGCGCACCCAGCCTCGCAATGTTGTGCTGCTCTGTTCTGCTATTTATCGCCTGTCTCCTGCTATCAGCACTGGCATTTTAGACAGATCCCCCAGCGAATTTTCACTACTTTTCTGTTGTGCACACAGATAAAAAAAATTTTAAAATGTTGGTTTTCTGTAGCTATTTTTCTGGGTGGCTTTCTGCTCTGGATAGTGTAAAAGAGATATTATTGACAGATTTAAACACTTCTGAAATTGCTTCTCAGGATCTCTTTGGTTTGCTTTACTTTGTTTTTTTAGCAATGCTTCCAAAATTTATCAAACTTCTTAAGTTCTTCTCCATGCATGACCTTTTGGGAGCTGCCAGCTTTCCTCTAACAGCATTCCCCACCCATTGTTTCATCGCCCTGGCCTGCTATGGTGTGCTTGCAGGCTAAACAGGAGAGACGACACACACCAAGCCCCCCCAGTGGGTTCTGTATCCAGCCCTCCTGCAAACATGTAAATTTTTTGCTTACTAATTCCTTTATTTTTTTAACTTCTCCTCTAAACAGAGCAATAGCAGCTTCTTTGGAACTTGTGAAAGAGACACCTTTTTGGCACTTGTAATTCCCACAAGGGCTTGAACCCAGGCACTGACCAGCTCCTCCAAAGCACTATTTTGGCACGGCTAAGTGGACCTGGGAGTGGTGGCTGGCTGAGAACACCCCACCACGGGAAACACTGTCCCAAGGATGGAGCCCCAGAGCCATCACCTCCATCCATGATTTATAAACAAGGACATCTGGGGGTGCAGAAATCCCTCTGTGCTCCTCACCCCCTGCTGCTGGTCGTGCCTCCCACACTGTCTCCGTTCGCCTCTGCCCGGTTCCCTCAGTGCTGCCCTGCCTGCTCAGACTATCCAGCTCCATTTCCAACAGGACCACTGCCATTTTCCAGCGTGAGCCTCTTTACAAGGGCACAGGCTGAGCCCTGCTCCCTGGGGGATGCTTGGGCCCCACCAGCAGCCTCTGTGCCCCAGCTTGGAGACGCTCGATCTCCTTGCTGAAGCTGTGTCTTAACACAGGCAAGGAAACTTGTGTCCCCTCCTCTCATTCTCAGCAAAAGGTCAACTGTTTTAGCTAGACTTTCTGAAAAAAGAGCTAGAAAGCATTCTGAAGCAAACATCACAGAAAACTTCAGTTCTAATAGTTTTGCAAAGTCTCAAGCACAGGGAGGGGAGGATGGAGGGGCAGTGTGGGAGAGTGCTGCCCCAGGTGGTATCCCTGCTGCTGGTCAGCCCAGGGAGGCCCTTTTGACTTTTATGGCCCAAAATAGGAGTGGGAGACAAGCCCAGCACTGCTCTTGGCTACAGTGCAGTCTGGCAGTGCCTCTCAACAAGCCCCACTGCTGGAGCGGCAACGTGCTGCCCTGGGATGGTGTTTGCCCAGCACGTGCGGAGATTGCCAAAGATCTGCCCCAGCACTACCTCCTCCCCTTGAGCCTGTGGTGGGGGCATGGGCTGGCACAGCTCCGAAGGGCTGCCCCGTGCTCTGGTTAATGATTTCCAGACCCCACAACCTCCTCCAAGGGCACTCAACTTCCTCTTGGACCTTGCCCTTCTCCCAGGCACCATTACAAATCCAGACGGCTCCTCCATGGGGCTCAGCCATGCTCCTCCAGCTGAACATCCCCTTCCATCTCCCTTCCATCTCCACCCCACTGGCGCTGGTGGACCCCAAACCCAGCTTATGGGTCACCAGTGTCCCCCCACCACCCCGGCTGGTGCTGGCACTGTGAAGCACAGGGCAGGCAGGTCCCCTGTGCACCCGGCTGGCAGGCGGGGGCCTCCTGCTGCCCCCAAAAGCCACTCACCATTGTGGCTGTTGTGCACATAGACCACCTGGGCCTGCTCGGTCGGGGTGCGCCCCAGGCAGTAGAGGATCCCCACCAGGTCAGCCTTGGAGAAGCCCCTGGCCTGGACTTGGTTGCTGCGGTTGCGGTAGTTCTGGAAGCCCATTTTGGGGTGCGTCATCACGATCTTGTTCTCCCGCTCGATCTGCAGGTAGCTCACGTCGCGCTCCCCCACGACACAGGAGAGGAAGAAGTCGGAGTGGGACAGGCTCTGCACGTTGGCGATCAGGGTGATGTCCAGGATGGCCCCTGGGGTGAGGGAGCACAAGGGCGCATCACAGCTGGGCAAGAGCATGGCCACACCAGCCCTGCCTCAGGGCCGGATCCTGTCACCCAGACGTCTCCCCCTCTCCAGGACACTTCTGCCACCCCCAGCCCAGAAGGCACAGCCAGGGCAAAGCAAGGTGCGCTGCAGATGCGTTGGGATGGGCAGTGGGCATTTCCGCTCTCCTTTTGGAGACCCCGACTGCATCAGCTCCCCAACACGAGCCAAACATGCATCAGAACGGGGGCCTTGGGATGCCTCTCCTCCCATGTCGGGGAGAGGCAGCCAGGGGCCGCTGAGGGCTCTAAATGGCTGATCACAAAGGGATATTTCCTCCCTCTCAACCCCGTTCTGATGGCGCCACTGAGCTTCCATAGCTGCCTCATCCCACCGAGCCACCCTGAGGCAGGGGCTGCTCACTTGGGGCAGACGAAAAGGGGCAATTTACCTGCCAGATGTGGGAAGAGAAGTAGAAGATAAACCTGGAGTCCCATGTCCTTGGAGCTTGTTCCAAATCTGGCAGAGGTCAGAAAATCCCCAGCATTTCCTGGCTACGGGGGTCAGAGCTGGAGGCTGTGGCTGCCTAGGAGCTCCACGTGAGCGGCAGCTCAGGACCGCTGCTACTTGCCCGTGTCCCCCATCTCTTCTCCATGCTGTTGCTTGACTTCCCGGGCAGCTGGGACCACCTCCTCTGGTGCATAGCCTGGGCACGGACAGAGAGATGCCCCCCTTTCTGCTGGCTCGGTGGCCAGCCAGCTGCTCAGGAGCAGGGCTTGCTGGCCAAGGGGCCACTGGGGTGCCCTGCCTGGTGGCAGCTCTTCCAGGGAAAGGCACCCGCCCACCCCTCCAGGGCTAGGGCTGCGTGCTCAGGGTTCCCTGAGCCATGCTGAGCCCCTAGCCCAGGCAGGAGGTGTCCTGACCCTGCTTTTTGTCCAAGGTTCGGAGAGCCTCATGCCCCAGCCCGCCGGGGCGGCGGCATCCCCATCCCCTCGGTGCAGCCCCGCGGCTGATGGTTGTGGGAAGGGCTCTCTGGAGCAGGGAAAGGAAAGGGGCCAAGGGGCCGTGGCTGGCGGCGGCGGCGGAGCCAAATCCTGTTTCCCATGCGGCGTTTCCTGCTCTCCACCCATTGTTTGGAGACGGCCCTGAACTCCAGGAGCCGTCGGGAGCAGCCCTGCGCAGGCTGCTCCCCGGGGAGCGGCGTGCGGCGGGGCTGAGGCCGCGCACACCTCGTGGCACCTCAGCCTCCC
>VZTG01008006.1:855593-902097 GCA_013397845.1 Melanocharis versteri
CATGTGGGGGACGCTGTCCGGCCGGAAAGGGGAGCCGGGCTGCGAGACAAGGCCCACCCGGGCTCCCGACTCGTCCTGCAGCGGCCCATCGTGTCCGGCCTGAAAGGAGAGCCGGGCTGCGAGGCATGGCCCACCCGGGCTCCCGACTCGTCCTGCAGCGGCCATCGTGGGGACGCTGTCCGGCCTGAAAGGGGAGCCGGGCTGCGAGACAAGGCCCACCCGGGCTCCCGACTCGTCCTGCAGCGGCCCATCGTGTCCGGCCTGAAAGGAGAGCCGGGCTGCGAGGCATGGCCCACCCGGGCTCCCGACTCGTCCTGCAGCGGCCATCGTGGGGACGCTGTCCGGCCTGAAAGGGGCTCCGTGGGAGCACTGGCGGGGCGGCAACAAGCTGCCCGGCTCCCATGGGAGGGTGGCCACTGCCCGGGGAGAAAACCCTCCGTGTTGTGGTAAACATGTCTGAGGGGAAGTGGAAGCAGGAGAACGCCTGGCTTCCCCTGAGCACTTTCCCATGCACGGCGCTGGCATGGGCACGGCACAGCACGGCACGGCCCTGCTGCAGCCCAGCCCCAGAGAGTCTCACACCCAGCGTTCCAGGGAGGCTGTGCCAGCCAGCGGCAGGCTCC
Source organism: Melanocharis versteri (assembly GCA_013397845.1). NCBI lineage: Eukaryota > Metazoa > Chordata > Aves > Passeriformes > Melanocharitidae > Melanocharis > Melanocharis versteri. The sequence goes on from VZTG01008006.1 coordinate 856,217, forward strand.
AGGCTCTTTGCCTGGCAGAAAAAAGCGTTCCCCAGGAAATCACCATAAGCTTCACGCACCAAACCTCACACTGCTTCGCAAATCAAACTGTTCCCATGTGAAAGCCAGGGCTGCCAGGGAGTGAGTCTCATGTTTTGATGTGTCCTGAGCCCATGCTGTATCCGGCCAAAAATCTAAAGCACACATGGAGAGGAAAGGGAAATCCATTCATCGCTTCCGACTATTTACAGAGTGCTCTGGGGCCGTGTGGTGCCCATGGCACGCTGAGGGAGGGATGGCAGTGAGCAGGGGCTCCCACAGTGTGGCTGCCTGGCCGCCTCACGGCAGGAGGGGTGGAGAGGATCTGAAAAAGGTGGACACCAGGTGCAGCTGCCCTCATTTGCCTGGAAAATGAAGCTGGCTGTAGAGGCCAGTCAGGCTCAGAACTGTGTGCTTACATGTGCCACTCATTCGGTGCTGCCCTGGCAGCTGTGGGGGAGCGCATCACAGAGCCCGAGCTACAGTGCACTCTGTGAAATGTCCTCTTTCAGGAGGATCTGTCTGAGGATGTGATTATTTACAGAATGTGATTATTTTTGCATAATGGGAGCCATATGGGGTCATTCTCTGCACCAGGACATACCCAGGAGATCTCAGGGATCCATTGAGGAATCTGACCCAACGTGATTTGTCCGCTTGTGTTTTTTCTAGGAGCACCTGGGTAAGAGCTGTGCTGTCTATCTGTGGAGGTTCCTTTGGCTGGAGGTAGGGTTAGGAAACCTTTCTGGGGAGTTTTGTGGGGATGCCCAGCCAGGACCTTACAGCTCCAGTTCAAGCTTATCTGTCTCCAGAGAAGGCACCAGAGACATAGGCACAGCTGAGCACAGCCGAAGCAGCCCCCCGCACTTGCTCTCCTGCAACACAGAAAGCTCCAGCTGCCCAGTCCACAGGACACTCCAAGCACCTGAACATCTGCTGATTTCACAGACCTCAGCTTTTTTGCTGAATCACAACAGACTAAAAAAACCCAACAAAAACTGACAAAAATACCACTTCTTGTTATCCTTTGCACATTCTAATGCTCGGCACCACATGCCAGAAACCATAATGCACAGATACATTTCCTGATGGGAAATGCAACCGCCCTGCAGATCCACCAATGGACTGGGCTTCCTCAGCGACATTTTCTAGCCCTGCTTCTCTGGATGCTTGTTTTGTTTTATGTGCTCAGCGGGTCCTGGGGAGGCCCCGCAAGGCTGGGCTAAGGACTGCTCCCACCAGGCATTGGAACATCCTGGAAGCAGGGCAGTTGAGCATCCCCAACCCGCCTGGGCAGCTGGGAAACAGGAGCTGCCTGCTGCGTCGGCATCCAGCACATGCCCACAGGATGAAGGACAGGCTGCTGGGAAGCCCTTTCCCTGAGGAAAGGGTGGGACGCACGGCTGTGGAGGAGCCCTTTGGCAGCTGAGGGAAGAGGGGCCATCCTGCCCAGCTGCCGACAGCTCCAAAGTGCCCTTGCTGGCAGTCGGCTTCCTGTCGCTGAGCAGGCGTGGGACCAGGGAATGGGGAGCGGGGGAGAGAGCTTGGGGCTCCCTCTTGCTGCACAGGCAAAGCCAGGAGCAGGTGCAGCCAGCACTCTCCCTGCCTGGCCTGTGGCTCTGCCAGCCTTGCCCATCCACACGCCCCATCACCCGTGGGCACTGGAGCAGGTCTGGTGTGCCAGCNGGGAAGTGGAAGCAGGAGAACGCCTGGCTTCCCCTGAGCACTTTCCCATGCACGGCGCTGGCATGGGCACGGCACGGCACGGCACGGCCCTGCTGCAGCCCAGCCCCAGAGAGTCTCACACCCAGCGTTCCAGGGAGGCTGTGCCAGCCAGCGGCAGGCTCCAGGCTCTTTGCCTGGCAGAAAAAAGCGTTCCCCAGGAAATCACCATAAGCTTCACGCACCAAACCTCACACTGCTTCGCAAATCAAACTGTTCCCATGTGAAAGCCAGGGCTGCCAGGGAGTGAGTCTCATGTTTTGATGTGTCCTGAGCCCATGCTGTATCCGGCCAAAAATCTAAAGCACACATGGAGAGGAAAGGGAAATCCATTCATCGCTTCCGACTATTTACAGAGTGCTCTGGGGCCGTGTGGTGCCCATGGCACGCTGAGGGAGGGATGGCAGTGAGCAGGGGCTCCCACAGTGTGGCTGCCTGGCCGCCTCACGGCAGGAGGGGTGGAGAGGATCTGAAAAAGGTGGACACCAGGTGCAGCTGCCCTCATTTGCCTGGAAAATGAAGCTGGCTGTAGAGGCCAGTCAGGCTCAGAACTGTGTGCTTACATGTGCCACTCATTCGGTGCTGCCCTGGCAGCTGTGGGGGAGCGCATCACAGAGCCCGAGCTACAGTGCACTCTGTGAAATGTCCTCTTTCAGGAGGATCTGTCTGAGGATGTGATTATTTACAGAATGTGATTATTTTTGCATAATGGGAGCCATATGGGGTCATTCTCTGCACCAGGACATACCCAGGAGATCTCAGGGATCCATTGAGGAATCTGACCCAACGTGATTTGTCCGCTTGTGTTTTTTCTAGGAGCACCTGGGTAAGAGCTGTGCTGTCTATCTGTGGAGGTTCCTTTGGCTGGAGGTAGGGTTAGGAAACCTTTCTGGGGAGTTTTGTGGGGATGCCCAGCCAGGACCTTACAGCTCCAGTTCAAGCTTATCTGTCTCCAGAGAAGGCACCAGAGACATAGGCACAGCTGAGCACAGCCGAAGCAGCCCCCCGCACTTGCTCTCCTGCAACACAGAAAGCTCCAGCTGCCCAGTCCACAGGACACTCCAAGCACCTGAACATCTGCTGATTTCACAGACCTCAGCTTTTTTGCTGAATCACAACAGACTAAAAAAACCCAACAAAAACTGACAAAAATACCACTTCTTGTTATCCTTTGCACATTCTAATGCTCGGCACCACATGCCAGAAACCATAATGCACAGATACATTTCCTGATGGGAAATGCAACCGCCCTGCAGATCCACCAATGGACTGGGCTTCCTCAGCGACATTTTCTAGCCCTGCTTCTCTGGATGCTTGTTTTGTTTTATGTGCTCAGCGGGTCCTGGGGAGGCCCCGCAAGGCTGGGCTAAGGACTGCTCCCACCAGGCATTGGAACATCCTGGAAGCAGGGCAGTTGAGCATCCCCAACCCGCCTGGGCAGCTGGGAAACAGGAGCTGCCTGCTGCGTCGGCATCCAGCACATGCCCACAGGATGAAGGACAGGCTGCTGGGAAGCCCTTTCCCTGAGGAAAGGGTGGGACGCACGGCTGTGGAGGAGCCCTTTGGCAGCTGAGGGAAGAGGGGCCATCCTGCCCAGCTGCCGACAGCTCCAAAGTGCCCTTGCTGGCAGTCGGCTTCCTGTCGCTGAGCAGGCGTGGGACCAGGGAATGGGGAGCGGGGGAGAGAGCTTGGGGCTCCCTCTTGCTGCACAGGCAAAGCCAGGAGCAGGTGCAGCCAGCACTCTCCCTGCCTGGCCTGTGGCTCTGCCAGCCTTGCCCATCCACACGCCCCATCACCCGTGGGCACTGGAGCAGGTCTGGTGTGCCAGCAAACGCCCACGAGATGCTGCTTTGACATGATTTCTCAGACTTTCACTGGCTCCACGGCAGGGCTGGCAGTGCTGATGGCTGGCAGTGCTGATAAGAGGCAGCTCTGCATGGGAGGTGCCGAAGGTGGTGGGGCACTCCCATCCTCTGGGGACAGGTGCTGCTCCCTGAGCTGCTGCTGCTGGGCCCAGAGACCTGCCAGTTTGCGGCATGCTTTAAACACCTTCCTGCCGGAATCCCAGCAAGGCTTTTATTTCCCTGTAGGACACTTTCCTGCTGCCTCAGCCTCAGCTTCCCCGGCCGGGGCTGGCTGTGTGCCCCTGTCCCAGGTGCGTGGACCAGCACCTGGACCAGGCTCAGGCTGCTCTCCCGCAGCACGGCGTCCCAGGGCAGATGCCACAGCGGCCCCCAGCACCTGCCAGTGTCTCGCTGGCACCCCGGCAGCCCCCACGGCACCCCACGGTGCAGCAGGCAGTCCTGGTCGCCGATCACGGGCGGCCACACGGGTGGGAGGTGACGGGCGCGGCTGTTAATGTGTAACTGGCACCGCCACCTTTCCCCAGCTGGGCAGGAGCGGGGCCGGGCGGCCAGGCTGGCTCCGGGCGNGGCTTCCCGGCTTTCCCCGAGACTTGTTTTTCTGTCCGGAAGTTTCCTGGAGCCAAATGGCTCCTACCTGCCTGTTCTGCTGGGTCTGCAGCCTGCTCTGCGTCTGGTCAGTGGCGATGGGACACCCCTGCAGCCTTGACCGCCAGGTAGGGGGGCCGTGGGGGCCGCGGCTCGGGCAGCAGCTGGGGGTTGGCAGAGCCCCGCTCCTGGTCCTGCCAGCACTGCTGGGGTGCCCACGGGGCACAGGGCCTGGCAGGCAGCTCCTGCTCTGCACGGCTCACGAGAAGATGAGCGATGAAAACCCATGGGAGCCAGCGGAGTTAATTGGGGGATGTGCTGTGCCGGTGGCCACCAGCCGCGGGAGTGGTTCACCCGTGCCCAAAGCCTGGCTGTCCTGCTCCCAGCCTTGGGCTGAACACGTCGTGTTGTCCAGCCTGTTCACCAGAGCATGGCCTGGCAAAGCATTGTCTGATCCATGGCATTTCTGACTGTGGGGGTCTCTTGGCTGCAGCCATAACAGCTGCCCATAAGACGTGCATGGCAAGCAGCCATGAGACACATCCCTGAGGAGCTCCCAACCCCTCATTCCCTTCCCCAGTGCATGGTGATGCAGCGACTGGGGCCAGGGTGATGCCAAGCATGGGGCCAGGATCCCTGAGCACCCGGCAAGGAACAGGAAACACAACTAACCCACTGGGACAAGCACTGCAGCCAGCAGCTTGGCTGCATCAGGCAGGAGCTGAGAGAACGGAGGAAAGTGGCTGTCATGGGCCACTGACCTTTCCTCTGAGCTCTCAGTTATTCCACCCAAAGGTTTGCACTGTTTTCCAAAGCCTCGCTGAGCCCAGCTGCATCTGAGCTAGAGACAGGACCCATGTGGTGCCCCTGTGGCTTGGTCTCATTGTAACCCAGACCTCAGCACCCCAGGTTTTTAATGGCTTATCTGTTTCTCTACCAAGCAGGAACAGCAGGGTTTGATAGGAGATTTAGGTGGACAGGAGGATGAAAGTAGAGGTGAAAGAAATGGAAAGCCCAACTAGCTGGAATGTAGCCAGACACAGAAACCCAGGACTATGGACCATTTACAGCACAGCATCTCTGCTTGCAAGGTCCAAACATGGCACTGAGCAGGAGCTCGTGCCTGTCCAACCAAACTTAAATTGCTGACCTGCTCTCTGGCAGCTTCAGTTTGGACATTTGACCCCCTCCCACTTAAAGCCCAGGCAGGAATAACACATGCTGGGGACTGCTCCCCAAAACTAGCTGAGTTGGGACACCGTGTTTTACTGGTAAAACAAAAAATCCATCCATGTGGGTTGACTGATCCTTCCATCCTGCTTTGCTGGTCTTTTGGGACAGTGGATGGTCCTTGGTCTGTTTTGTTTCCTAATACTGACATAGCCAGACAGCAGTAAGCCACAGCTACTCACCGTGTATCCTCAGGAACGTGGGGTAGATGGAAGCATTGGTGCACTGTCCTGCACAGGCCCCAGGGAGCTGCTCCTGACCTGAGTGCCTGGTACAGGTGCCTAGAGCTCTGTAGCCTGGTCAGCTTCCTGCCTGCCCTTGCAACAGGCAGGGCTCGCCTGCTTCCCTGCTCCAGCTGGGAGGATGCCTCTGTGTCACACAAGAGCTCCCAGGGGGCTGGAGGTGGGGATCCAGGGGAGGAAAAGGAAGGCCCTCTGCAAACTGACCCTGTATGACAACTGCCCTGTAAGGAAGGACAGGGAGGGTGACAAACTGCTGCCTTCGCACCCACCTCATCCGTTTGGGTTTTTCCCCCAGCCCTGCACACTCCTCCTTTACTGTTTCAGTCAGCTGCTCTCACTCCTGGGCTGTCCTGCTCATCTTTCTCCATTTATCCAGGCCCGCACCAAGCTGGCAGCTCATGTGTTTTTTAAACTTATGTGTGTCTTTTCTTTTTTTAAACTCTGCAAGGGTAATTAAGACATTTGAACTTTTGGGGAGTCTCTCTCTGGAGACACTCTCCATCATGGATAGCCCATCTCAGACAGTAGCTCTTTTCCCAGGGATGGGCCGACTGCAGTGGGAAGAGCCTTCAGCATGCTCCAAGTTCCCTTCCAAGAAACATCACCAGTTTGGACCTCTCCTTCAACTCCTTGGTCATGCCCCATCACAGCACTCTCTTGAAGCATTTCCCTTCCCTGCACTCTCTCAACCTCTCCAGCAATGCCAAGCTCACGCTGAGCCCAGCAGTCTTCTCCAACCTCGAGGCGCTGCGTCTGCTGGACCTGAGCAGCTGCGGCATCACCTACATCCACACGGACACTTTCAAGGGCCTGGGAAACTTGCACACTCTGCTTCTAAGAAACAACAGCTTGCAAGAGCTTGACGTCCCTTTCCTTTTGCCACTGAAGGCTCTTTTCCACCTGGACCTGCAGCACAATGCGCTGGTCTCTGTGGACACTTGGAACCTGCAGCTGATGGAGACAGTCCCGCAGGTCCGTCTGGAAGGGAACCCCTGGGTCTGCGACTGCCGCGCGCACCCGCTGCAGCAGTGGCTGCAGCGCAGGCGAGGTGAGCGGAGTGGGTGGGTGGCAGGGGAGGTGTCGGGCAGGCGGAACCCCGAGCGTAGGAGTCTTCCTTGATCCATTTGCTCCGACCCCTGGGCAAGGTCTGAGATGGCTCTCCGTCCTACCCTGCTGAGGGACAGCAAACCACAAGGTGATGTGTGTGTTCCTTGCTTGCAGTTACACAGGATACCAAGGATTTCTAAGAATGTCATCAGGATAATTTGGCCACTCTTCTGGGAAATGGGCTGCACGTACACTTTGGCCTCTAAATCCATCTTTATGTGTCTTTGTGGAGTGACCACATTTTCATTGCTGGGGGCTCAGCAGCTCCTTCTCTGGAGCCAGGTCAGGCTCCAACCGTCTGAGCTCGGCTCCCAGTAAGAGCAGTGGGGTTTCTATGGGTATTGATGAATTTGTCTGTATCCAGTTCAAAGGAGCCTGCTAATCAGTCACACACAGTTCCTTGGTCAGTAAATTTTCCCTTTGGTTGTTCCCTACAATATGCTGAGGGCCAGTGAGTCTGTGAGGCAGAGCCAGGAGCACCTTGCAATGCATCCCATCAACCCAGGAGCAAGTGGGAATTGTCTTCTGTAAACTGGGGTGGGGGTGGGCACAGACCCCCATCCCACCTTAGCCCAATTGTCTCCCAGCTGTGCAGGTGACCTGCGTGTCGCCCCCGGAGCTGAGGGGCCAGGAGATCGCAGCTCTGGATTCTCAGGACCTGGGCTGCCAGATTAAGCAGCGGTTTGTTCGTGAGCTCAGCACGGCACAGCAGATCACAGTGACCGAGAAAAACAGTAAGTTGTGTGGATTCAGAGGTGTCTGTAAGGTCTAGAACCTTCCTGTCCTTCGTCACACCGGATGGGGCCACAGGTAGAGACCCCCTGCTCTGCTCCTCAGTCCCAGAGGCTCGGGCTGCTGGGCCACGCTGGTGCTGTGGCTTGGGGGGAGGGTGGCCAACACCTGGAGGTGTTTGCTGGCTTTGTGACAGGAAAGATAACAGGTGCCAGGAAGCCACATGGAGCACGGACTCCACTGTGATAGGCAGCAGTACCAGCCAGCTGTCAGGCAGTTTTGCTCCCAGTGCTCACACTGCCTTGGTAGCTGGCTCTTGGTGAAGAGCATTTGTGTTGCTCCTAATGAGAGTGACCCAGTGCTGGCTGCACGCTGCCGGCAGGCACAGGGCTGGAGGAAGGGGAGCACTATGTGTGCCACAGGCTGACCATGTGCCTTTCCTGTGCCACAGCCACTGCGCTGCCTGCCGGGAAGGGGGGAAGGAGCTGGCCATACCTGGTGGGATTCCTAGTGACAGCGATTGCCATCTCCATCCTGATCGCACTGGCCGCCAAGTGCAAGCTCATCCACAAGAACTTCGCCAGCTACCGCCACCGGCCGCTGCCCGAAATCAGCTCCGTCGGAGGCAGCCCCATGGAGGACAGCAGCAGGTGGGACAGGGGCTCCTGCGGGAGCCATTCCATACCTGATGCTGCCGACCTGCAAGCTGAGGATGATGATGGCTTCATCGAGGACAACTACATTCAGCCCAGTGAGCAGCTGCCAACCAAAGAGGAGCAGGAGTTGCATCGCTCCGTCTGAGCTTACAAGCTTGCAACTCAGCCACCACTGCTTCGGCCTCTTGCTGTCTCCCTAGCTCCACCCCTATCTCTCCTGCCCCCAGCTTTGGGCCCCACATGTTTGGGGCAGGAGGAAAGGAGCAGAGACGAGGGGAGAGAGGGATGGGCTGGGAATGGTGATGGAGGCTGAAAGCAGCCGGTCCCAGCATGACACCAGTAGGCTGCACTGTCACAGGACACCAAACCAGCTGCTGCGTTCCCAGCCTTGCTCCGATGCTGAGGATGAAGGAGGTGGTGCCTATCGCGCCCGGGAAGCCGGGTGCAGTGGGAAGAGGAGCCTGCCCTGGTGCTGCCTGCGGGGTCTTGGGCACTGGCCCCACAGCCCCACGGCGCCAGACCCAGCCCTGCTCTGTCCCTCAATGCGTTGTCACTGTGAGGTGTGATTAAAGCACGATTTAGCCCTGCCTCTGCCTGCAGTGGTTTGTTGGGACTCCCCCAGTGGCAGTGGCGGGAGGAGACCCCCAGCCCCACAGCTGGGGTGTGGCTTTTTTTGCACGTGCTTTCAAGGACCATAAATACATTCCTCTAACTGTGGCGATGAGAGACCACATCTGTGGCACAATGAGTACTCTTGCCCAAACAAATATTTCACCTGCTGTGGTGCAGGCAGCCCTGGTGCATCATCACAGGGTTTCTGTGGAAGTCTCTCCAGCGCTGAGTCTCACCATGGCCCTTCATTCTTTTCCCTCTTTCCTCTCCAGGGAGACAAGCTAAAAGACACTTACCTTTCCTCTGTCAGCTCTGCAGAGCTGAGCAAACTCGTCAGTGGTGCCAGCTGCAGTGCCAGGCACATGCGCTGGGGCGAGATGACCCTCTCCCCCAGCACCCATTACAGAATCCCATGTGTCTCTTTAACTGTGGGGTTGTACGAATGCAATAATTTTTACATTCCTGTCATCTTTGTGGTGCGATGAACAGCACATGAGACACAGGTAACTGCAAGTTATTTCTGCTGGAGTCGGTTGTGCCTTCATGGGTTACGCTGGAGTTAAAAGCAGGGAGCAGCAGTGGCATTCACCTTTAGTAAGTGATTCATAAGGCCGGTACCAACCGGTTGGGAAGATTTCCCAGGGCACAGCCCAGTCATTACCATCCCTGATAGCTCGGGAGTCTCTTCGTCATGCTCCAGAGCATGAGGTATCAACACAGGACAGCGTTTCTCAAAGCTCTGCCACACAGCTAATTCCCCCACCTCCTTCGAATCTCTATTTCACTGCTAACTGCCTTTCTATTTCTCCACTCATTTAAACATTTACAGTGTATAAAAAAAGTAAATAATACACCTCAGAGAATGTAAACCAAAGGGGACAATGGGTCAGGCATTGGATGGGTGACACAGGCCAGAGAGGCAATATGCCACTTGAAGCCATGAGCAGGACGAAAACCTGCTCGCTTCTTTCAGTGGTCAGCCAGCTTTTGCTCTTAAATGCCATATTTCTAAAGTGAGCTTTACTTTTTCAGATACTGTCTCATCGTTTGCCTTCTGGGCTCATCAGCTACTCATGAAAATACACTATATACTGTAATTTTTGGAAATTTCTAATATCTTTTGGGTAAGAGATTTAAATCTGAGGGCTGGGAAAATGCATTTGAGTTCTCTTTTGGAGGGTATTTTCTGGGCTTTTCAAAATGCTTTTCAATCACACGAATTCATGCTAGATGCAGTCTTTTCTTTTTGGTCTTGATGATGTCTTAAAAGAAGTTAAAAATACAAGCACTCAAGCTTATTTGTCCAGGGTCTCACTCACCAGTCCCTCAGGACTCAGTGGTTGGATGGCTTGTCTACTTTGACCCTGCTGATAGACCCATCCATTTATTTTTCAACCAAGCAGACATGGCAGGTTTCCTTGTGTGTGTGCGTATGTGTGCGCGCACGCATTTTTCTGCCTCCTTTGTCAGGCAGCTGCAGTGCAAGTGGGCAGAAACCTGGCAACTCATGTTTGGGGGGGAATACATCTGGCATGCAGAGCTGGGAATACAAGGGGTCAGAGCAGAAAAGGAGGGTCCTTCTCCAGGGGTCCACCCAGGAAGCTGCCGTGAGGGCCCGGCTGAGGCTGGCCGGGAGCAGGAGCAGGTATGCAGGCAGACTGGTTCCAGGCTCGTGTCAGGCAGCAGCCGCCGCCGCGGGGCTCAGCCCTGCCACAGGGTGAAACAGCTTCCCTGTAAACAAACCAGCCAGCACTGATACATTCAGGAGGCTTTGTGTGCTCCATGTGAGCATCTTTCGGGGGCACGGCCAGGTCTCAGGTTCACGGAGCAGTGGTAAGGGGATCTGGGTACATCTGGGTTCTTAAGCAGAGAGAGATTAACATGCAGCTGGAGGTGGGAGTTGTGTATCAGGAAAGAAGTACATGCATTTTTGGGGCTGTGGTGGCATTGCCACACTAGCTGGTGGTCCAAAACCTGGGCTGTTGTGATTACTGCCCTGGGCTGAGGCCAGCCCTGAGAAACCCTGACACCTCCTGCTCTGCAGGGAGGCCTGTGCTCAAGTATCAGCCTTCAACACAATCAGCTTCTCTAACACTTTATTATGTATTTCCACACACAACACAGGAACCAAGAAACAAACCAGCACCTGTGCTGCAGAGGAGAGTCAGTGACTGGGCAGCACAGGCTGTCCCTCTGGGCAGCTGGACACCCAGCCACCATCTTCAGGCACAGCCTGTTCTCAGCCATTATCTCCTTGGGTTGCTGTCGTGGCCCACAGTCAATCACCCTTTTCTGGCACAAGTCACAGGCACTTGGGGCACATTTTGGAGGGTATATGGAGGGGACAGGATTCACACTGACATGCAGGCAGCACGGAGCTGCGAGCTGGACACAGTCACGCCTTCACAGAAATGCCCAGATGTGCAAAACAGCTGGTGTGCAGGCAGCTGTGGCCTGTCAGCACGTGTGGGCTGGAGGAGCTGGCAGTCACTGCTGGAGCACTGGTGCTGGCAGAGGGAGTGCAGCCTGGCATAACTGCACATGCACTGACACAGACGTGCAGAGCAGCAGCAATGGTGATGGTGCAAAACCATTCGGCTCTGGTCTGTCCTCTCCTGCGTAGGCACAGGGGTCCCTGGTGGACCTGGGGCCAAACAGCCCAGAGGGGAAGAACACCTCAGCCTTGAAGAGATTTAGCACAGGAGGATCTGAGCTCACCACCACCTTCTGAGCTCTTGGGCAGATTAAGGGAGGAGATGCAGAGAGAAGAGGAAACAGCAGTTTAATAAAATCTACAGATGATGTGAAAGTGGCAGAGGAAAACATAGAAATAACAGAGATACAGAGAGAAAAGCCCAAATGATGTACCTGTACATTGGGGGAAACAATCCAAGGCTTCAGGCAAAGAGTCAGCAGGAGCAGGGGCAAGAGCAAGTGAATACAGATGTGGTCTCATGAGCTCTCACTGCATTGGGGATGGTTGGTCTGGAGCTGTGAAGGGGTGAAGCCCTCACTGACCAGCATGTACCTGGGGGGACTCACTGATGGTGATCTCTGACACTGCCTCCAGGTGTAAAACAGACAGTGATTTGTGCTGTTAGCAAGGGAATCAGCTACCATTCTCTTCCAAATGAATTTGCTACCAGGCACCAAAGAACAATAGCTCAGTCTTTTTCCATTGCAGAGGAAATTTGGCAAATAATGAGAAAAACCAACATCTGGGGCAGAGCAGCTCAGGTGAAGGAAAGGTGGGAGCAGATAAGAAGATGAAGAATCACAGAATAATCTGAGCTGGAAGGGGCCCAGAAGGATCATAGCATCCAACTCCTACAGGAATAGCCCATATGGGGTTATTGGTGTTATTAGCACCATGCTCTGACCAGCTGAGCTAAGAGGAAGAAAAGGTCATGAAGGAGCATCTTCAGCAGGAGGTTGGGATCTATGTCTATGGAAAGGGCAGTGAAAGGATTAGTGGGTCTATGAGGGAAATGAGAATTTTGACAGGTAAAGTAGCCATAAGTCACAGGAAAAGTTCCTGGGGTGAATTGTTAGTCTGCCTCTGGGAGAGACACCTTGGTGATAAAAGAAGACACTTTGCAGAGATAAAACACCAAAAATTATCCAGGCAAGGCCCAAGTGCCAGTAGAAGAACTTTTCTGCCTTGCAGCAGCTGCAGTGCTTGGGAGGCAGAAACAGCCTGAGAACAAGCAGGAACTGGGATGAGCTGCAGGGCTCCTGGCAGCAGAGGTGTCTCTGCCTAGGAAACCCCTGTGGGAGGGCACAGCGCTCCCCCCTGGTACAGCTTTTACAGAGAGCAGCCCCAGCCCCAGGATTCGGGCATCCCATCACCATCCTGCAGTGACTGCACCTTGCTGTTTGTGGCTCAGGGAGCTGGAGAACCCTGGCATGATAACAGAGCCCCAGCACTCAGTCCAGCATAGATAACCTGTCAAAGCCCTCACACCAACACCCCTTGATCACCCCTTTGATAAACCACAGGTGATGGTGGGCTGCAGAAATGTAACACTGGAACGCATCCTGGCATTGCAAACACAAACAGCATTTCATGAGAGGTCCAGTCATGCTGTGGCTCTGGCACACACAATCCCATGCAAATCCCACACTCACTCGCACAGACACTGGTGATTTCTTGGGAGCAGCCCCTGCAGCCATACCTCCCACCAAGCTCTCTTGTGCCTGCTGACACACAAAATATCTCCTTTCATTCACCAGCTGCTAGAAGCTCTATTTCGCTCAGGAGCTGAGGCTCTGCACAGAGCACAGGTCGGTTTCATACCACCCACAACCACAGCCTCTCCTGCCAGGAGAGTGTATGACACAGTTCCAGGAACTGCAGGAACCAAGCAAGTGCTGGGGTCCCCAGGGGTACAGGATAGGCTCACCTTCACTCTGTAACATGGGTCACAGCCAGGCAGGCAGCAGCTGCCACAGGAGGCTTTGTGGAGATAAAATGCCAGCCAGGTCAGAGCCCGTCCAGGCACCCCGAGTCTCTGCTGTGCCACCAGCCTGGGGCAAAGCAAATGCCAGTTATCTCCAACGGAAACACAAGGCACGCCACAGCTCTCGCCCTTCCTTGGGGAAAGGCCATCACTGACAGGTTGTAGCCACTAAGGCTCACGCAGAGGTGCCCTGGGTCAGATCAGGTTGGCCATGCTGGAGGTGGGAGGAAGCCGCCTGTTTCCGGCGAGGCGGCCGGAGATGGTGAAGACGCGGATCTCGCCGGTCTCCAGGCTGCGAGGAGCAGCCCGGCGGCAGGAGGTGCACAGCAGGTACAGCAGCAGGCAGAGGAGGATGGCACTGCCAGCAGTCAGGAGGATGACCCCGCTGGTGAACATGCTGGCCAGCGGCCGTGCGGGGCTGAGCTGCATGGTGGTGGTGGAGAGGATGGTGAGCACCACCCCGCAGACCAGCAGCACCAGGGCGCTCAGCAGCAGCACCAGGCAGTCCGAGAAGCCTCCACTCTTCAGGAGCTCGATCTGATCCCGGCTGCGGATGCAGTTCATGTCCTGGATTGCAGAGCTCAGCAGCTGCTTCAGCAGCACGAGCAGGGCCAGGAGGCAGAGCGTGGTGCCCACGGCGAGCCGCCACTCCCCAGACCGGCTGCTAGTGCTGTACAGCAGGATGATGCCCCCAATCCCGCAGGCCAGGATCAGCACCACGGCCATCCCATAGCACAGGATGGACTTTTTGGGGTCCTGGAACCACCAGAGCTCCACATGCTCTTCCAAGATATTCCTTTGGATGTGGTCCGCATCTGCAGGGGTGCGGGGGCTGCTCAGCTCTGCCAGCTCTGGCATGGTGGGCAGCTGGGTGAGGAGGGCACAGCGGTGGCACGGATGAATTTACACCCTTACAGCAAATGGAGGGTCAGTGCAGCAGCGGTGGTGAAGGCAGCTGCATGTCTCCAGCAGTGATGTCTCTCATTCTTTGGATCCTGATGGAGTTTCCTTTTGCAGCGGTGCCACCTGGAGAGCTATGGTCCATGTGCTGGGGTTGAGCCCACCACCCAGGCAGGGCTGTGAAACATGATGGAGCGTTCCCAGAGCAGCACCGTAGGGGAACAGCCAGGGCTGTCTCCTTCCTTTCCTGTGTCTTTCATCTGAAAGAGTCAAGAAGAGAAGATATCATTAAACAGAGACCCTGGTCCCCTGTACCAAATAATCCCGTGCCAAACCCTGGGCCTTGGTTGGTCCAGGCTGGCCTGCAGATCTTACTGTGCTTCCCTCACAGAAGCCCCGTGTGCTGGAGAACAGATCAGCTGCACATCTTCCCAGGAGACCTCCATGCGCTGTGGGGGAGCCCCGGCCTGCCCCAAGGGCGAGTTTCCTGCCTCCCCAGTGCTGTGTGCCCTGCTCAGAGGCACATTGCTGCCCGAAGGACTCTGCCTGCAGCTGGTGCTGGCAGCAGGGCAGGGACGGAGCAGAGGCCGGTCCCTCCCGGGATAAAGCCCCATTCACAGCTCCGTTTCACATGCTCCCTCATAAGCATCAGCCTCTTGTCACCAACTGGCTCTGCTGCCCAGAACGGGAGGTGGGGGTCAGGACCAGGGTTTAACCCTTCCACTCCAGTTGCTGGAAGAGTGAGAGCTGCCACAGTTGCATGTTCTCAGCTCTGTCCCTATCCCTGCACTCCAGTGGTTTCCCCTCAGAAGTTCCCTACAGAAATACGGTAGCTACATCTCCAGTGATCTCAGCACTTCCCTGGAAAGAGCCCTTAGACAGCTGTGGCCTGGCACCCCGAGATTTTGCTCTCCTCGCTGCTGGTCTGTGAAGCACTTTGCAATTGGAGGGAAGCAGGGGAAGGGCAGTGGAGGCTCCGAGGTGCTGTGCTTAGCTGGGCTCCCCTGGGCACAGCACCTTGCCTCAGCCCACAGCCCGTGGTTCCCAGGCTCGCGTCCCCGCTATCCTGGCCCCCCTAGATGCTTCTTTGGGTACAGTTTCAGACCAAGACTGGAAACCCCTTGCATTTCTCTCACATAATGTTCCTCCTTGGCATGTGAGTGCTCCAGCTGGTCCCACAGCACCACAGGGACCCTCTAGAACAGCTAGTACCCAAACCAAGGAGAGGTGCTGGGGTGGACAGCACGGGAGCATGTGGCTGAGCCTGGGAGACACGGGGCAAACCCTGGAGACCTAAGAACAGCCTCTCTGGTCGCTTCCTAGACAGGATAATGCACCCTTGACCACCACAGGCACACACATGAACTGCTCTGAGTCCTGCAGGACCCCATGGCAGGGACAGGAACTGACTCAGGTCCCTTGTGTCAGAGCTGTGTCACTTCTGGGTGGGGGGACGGCCACCCTGCCTGCTAGAAATGGCTCTCAGGAGCCCATCAGCCCATGTCAAACACACTCTGTTTGTACCCTGCCCTGCTCAGCGCTGGGGCTCAGGCCTCATTACACACAGGCAGGGACACTTTATGACCTCCACACATGGCAGCTCCGCACACACCAGGGATCTTTCCTCCCGGCGCTCTCCCTGGCTCTGCTCTCCGCAGACTGCATCCCCTTACGGCAATGCCTTTGCTGCCAGCAAACACCTCAAAACCCCCTCCATCAGGGCCCAGCCAACACGGGGCGGGGGGAGAAGGAGGACAATTGTGTGGGGAGTGCCCGAACCAGACACCGCCTGACAGTGTCAGGCCAAGCTCCTCCTGAGTCACTCCCCGGCTGTGATGGAGCATGAGGTCACTCTGGACGTGGCTCAGGGCCTGCTGCCAGCGGCAGCACGTGTCCGGGAAGTCTGTGACCAGGGCGGGTTAGCAGGCCCGGGAGCCACCCGCCCTGGGAGCCACGCAGGCTGCTCCTGCCCAGCGACTGCTGCTCGGAGTGCCCGGGCAGCGATGGGCACAGAAACCCCGCTCCAGAGGGGGGACCCTCGCTGGGAGGCCCGTGGGAGACCTACAGCTCCTGGCCAGAGGCAGAACAATCCGAAAGCATCAATTAGAGAGAAAAGAGCTGTGGTCGAGCATGTTGGTTTGTGCCTGCTGCGACACACTTTGATTTTGCATGAGACAGCAGATACCTTGTGCTGTCGGCGTGTGCCCAGGACACAAGTGCCCAGGAAGGTGAGGATGTCACGGGACACTATCAAAGTAGAGAGAGGTGAGGAGGCATTGAGTCTGGAGTTGTTTCCTCAGCCTATGCAAATCAGCTTGGTGCTAAACATTGCTCCCTCCTGCCTTCCCTTCTCCAAGCACAGAGGTGCCTTATCTCCTCCTCACCAGTGAATGGGTGAGTCAGCAGATTTGTAGATTAGGCTGAGATTTTGGACTAAGAGAACATAAAGCTTGGAGAAGTGCAAAGTCTGTGTCCTTCTGCTGCTCGACCCAAATTACCCAAATCTAACACGAGTTGCAAGTCAAACAGTAAACAAAGAAACCACAACAGCATTAACCACAGTAAGGGAAAATGTGATCAAAAATCAAGCTACAGCACTGCATTCTCATGTTACTTTTTAAAATTTAACCATTTTAGTTTTTTATTTGCTCAGAAGAAGGACAGGGAGCAAAATAAAACCATAGGAGCATCTGGCTGAGGAACAAAATTAGGTGTATTACTTCTACAAGCATATATTTCCCTGTGTTATATTAACCTCTATTAAACAAATTATTTGGAGAGTTTCCCAGTGTTACATTAACCTCTATTAAACAAATGGTTTGGAGAGGCAAAGGCTTCCACTGAAGTGTGCTTTCATGTTTCCTTATGTCTGTTTGAAAATGCTCTGGGAATATAATCTTTCGCTCTAAAACCATCCACACTTGCTTCTCTAGACCGTGAGGGTTTGCGCTGCTAATAGCAGTATTTTTACTCCTAGAATCACAGAATAATTAAGGTGGGATGGGACCTTGTGAAGTCACCTGCTTAAAGCAGAGTTCACCTAAAAGTCAGGCTGAGCAGGTCAGGGCCTCATTCATTTAGGTGCCAAGGATGGAGGATCCACAGCCCCTCAGGGATCATTCCAGACTTAAATCACCCTCACCATGAAAACATTACTCCTTAAATCTAGCTACAGTTTCTCATTCCTCAGGCTGGATGCATTGCCTTCCACCCTCTCCAGAAAAGTCTGGCTGTCTTTATACCTTAAACCAAAGCAGCCCTATCCTGGGCTGTCACCCACCCCTCCTTGGAGAAGGGATGAACCTAGATCTCACAGCAACTTTGCTGATCTGGTTTCTTCGCATTGTTCAGCACATCAGTTTGCCTGGATCAGACCGAGAGAAAGGAAGGATTACAGATGCCTGCTCTGCCATGAGGGAGGACAGCCATCCCAAGCTGTTACCCCTTCTATTGGTGTTCTTTGGCCTACCTGGTCTCACTGGTCTGGGACAGGCCATAACAAACCAGTTGGCCCATCAGATTGGTGTATTTGATAGTGTGGATCACAGGCCATTAATCTCTACATTTACTCACTACTGAAGCCAGCACCTTCCATGCTTCCATCTCTGTGTGCAAGAGAAAAAGGAGGAGAGGACCAGCTCAGTCAATGCTTTAAGCCCAAAGGGCACATTTCAGGAAAAAAATGACGTGCTGTCCTTCCCCACTGCTGGCTGGCAGCTGTGGAGGAAGAACAGGAAAGCACTGGGAATGCAGGAAAACAAAAATATTCATGTTTTTCCTTTTTCATTGTGTTGGTTGTTTTTTTCTTTCCCTGCTCAGACAACATGTAACTGGAAATTGAGGGTCATCATCAATGTGCTCATGGCCACTCCTGGCTGCAGGTGTGGGAGATGTACGCTGGCTGAACGCCTCAGAATGATACATGAATGTATTTATTTACTTATAAACTTTTTGTGCCTGGCTGTCTGATATCTGACAGACAGGCCATGGACTGTATATTAATTAACACTTCAATTTCAGAGCCACATACAATTCAGCTCTTGAAATATTCCTCACTTCCCTCCTTTCCTCGAACCCAGGGTACCCCTTGAAACAATGCTTACCCACAGCGTTCAAGAGGGGAAGTCTGGGGGTGAGACAGGCTCCTGCAGTACTTCCTTGTACTTTCAACCCTGGAAGGGTTTTATGCAACTTTTATGTGGACTTCGTGAGCATCGTGGAGACTGGGAGAGTCCAACAAGATTTGCTGTAAAATAACAATACATATAATGATTTACATGAGCAATGTGGGTGAGAGCCAACAGAGCTTCACAATCTCAAACAAATCCAAGCCATCTAAGCCCTCTGCTTTCCCAGTCCATCAAAGCTTATTTGCTCCTTGGCTTGGTCTGTCCATAGTCTGTTTGGGATGGACTTGCCACCACTCTGTGCCTCACAAAAATCTTTTGTCCAGAATAGACATAAACATTTTCCTATAATTTCATGTAATTTTTTCAATTTCCAATGCTTTAGGAAGCATTTCTTTACCAAGGGTGTCAGCCCTGAATTGTTGTAGGTCCGTTCCAACTGACACAGTACATTCTATTCTGTCTATTGTATTCTAGTTTGTCTATTCTAGCCTATTGTGTTCTGTCTATTCAATTGTATTTCAATGGAAAAGGACCTAAAATGATCATCTAGTCCAACTGCCTGACCAATTCAGGGCTGACCAAATTCAAGTAATTCAAGAATGTTTTTTAGGGCATTGCCCAGAAGCCTCTTGAATACTGGCAGGCTTGGGGTATCAACCAATTATCTTGGAAGTGTGTTCCAGTGTTTGACCACCTTTTCAATAAAGAAATGATTCCTAAGCATATTTGATTCTGTTCTAATTCCCCATAGGCTCAAAGAGAATGAAGCTCATGTATCTTGTTTTATGCCTGAATTACTGCCAAGGCACGAACCAGAGGCTCTGAGTGTCATGGTGCTCAAGGCCTGCCTGTGCCCCTGGGAGCATGTGGGAAAGTTCTCTCTCTGAGAACTCAGGGCTGGGGACAGAGGAACCTGCAAGGAATGGGAGTAATGGGGCTTTTATGTGGCATCTATCATCTCAGCAAGAGATCCACACTCCTTTGCCTGCCACACCAACCACCAATTCCCAATGCTCCTCCTTGGCTGCTCAAAATCTGTGCAAACCTGTGCAGTTTAATCTGCACCTCTGGGGAGAGCCCACCCTCTCTCCCCTGACAGATGGATAATGCTTTCCCAGAAGTGAGCATCTGTCCCACCAGTGTTCCTGCCACAAGACACCATTTGGGAAGCCCCTGGGCGATGGTGGACTGTCCCTTCCTTTCCCCAAGCCTAGGGACTCTGGGCTTAAGGGTGGTGGAGGGCTTGTTGTAACAGGGTCAGTATGCAGCTGCCTTTTACACAGGTCTAGACAGTTTTGGCACACTCGATTGTAAAGTGTCGTGTTCCCCTTTCTCTCTGTGCGCACAACAGGCATCCATTATCCTGATCCCGCAGAGCCTGTCCTGATGCACCTCTGCCAAGGGCGGCCTGGGAGTTCCAAGGGAACAAGAAACTCCCAAACCTTACATGCTGAGAGGAAACAATGGCACAGGGAAGAAATGAGTCGGAGGCAAGAAGCAGGGTCTCTCAAGAAGCAAGTCTGAAGCAGCCTCAAAGCTGCCAGCAGCTACTGCTGAAGTTCCTTCCCGCACAGCTCCCAGGGAGGAGGGATCACTCACCTGCGGCAGGCGCTGCCCACACGCGACAACCCGGCACACTTCCCTGCTCCAGGCTGGCAGCGGTGGTTTTTCCTGGTTTTCCTTCCACTGGATCCAGCTAACGAGGGAGCCCACAGGAAAATCTCTTCCCTTCCTCCTGCAGGTGCCCGCCAAGACCCAGGTGAGGCTCCCCTTCCTGGTGCCGCGGCAGCAGCGAGGTCCGGCGGCAGCCCTCACCTCCTGCCCGGGCAGGTGCATTCCCCAGCTGGGTGGCGTCTCCGCAAACCTGCTGCTGCTCTTGGAGACGCTCCAGAGCCGCGCCGGTGTGCAGGTGCTGCCCCTCCCTCCCTCCTGGGGCAGGATCTGGCCTCTGGCCACACACCGATCCTGGAAGGTGCCTCATTTCCTCCCAGCTGGAGGTGAAGGGGTGCCAGCGCCAGGGAGCAGCTCCTAGGCAGCAAGGTGAGAAGAAGCTTGCAGTCGGGCTGGCAGTGCTAGGGGTCATTTGACGCACTCAGCAAGTATTTGGTATTAAATAAAGTAGCTCCTGTTCTACTGTATAGGTTAGGGCCATCCAGTCCTATCAGGGCTGGATCCTTCCATGGCAGAAGTTCAGGCAGGCACTCAAGTCAGGCAAGATGTCACTGTGGTGCCACCTCCTCACCAAAAGGCAGCTGCAGAACCCCCTCCCTGGGAGACAGCAGCACCAGCAGAGTTTACTGTGCTGCAGAACAGCTGATTTCCTGGTAATCCAGTGGGAAAAAAACGGTAACCATTTTGAGAGGAATCAGGAAAACAGAAAAGGATTCATTTAAGAGTTGAAGAATAAAAAAAGGGAGTATCAGGAATGCTGAAGTCAGTATGGGAATGGGATTCCCAGACTGATCAACATCCCCTCCTTCCTGGCTGGGTTTCATGATAGCAGAAGGGATTATTACCGTTAGTCTGAGCAGCTGGAAAATCTCCAGGGAAATGCAGGAAGAAGAGAACGGGACTGAACAACAGCTCTTGCCTGGCTAATGGAATGGGAGGCTCAGTCGTTAAGTCACATGCTACTTTTTTATCAGGTGGTGAGAAGGGAAGCTTAGGATATGCTAATCAAATAGAAACCAAGTAGTGTGACAGGTTCAGGAATTTGTCTGAGAAAAATCTGATAGATCTTTCGAGACTTGTGAAATACCATCAGCCCAGGCGTTGTTGTCCTACACGTAAAAAAACAAATGGTACGTGATGGGTTTTCCTATACAAACAGCTTTGAACAATGAGCTTGACCCTATCCAGAAAAACCTGGTCTTTTAGTTGGCCCAGTTAGCAAAGAAGTCATCTAAAGGGAAACCTTGTTCAGATAGCCATATAGTCATTTTAAAAAGTGGACTGTAGCTTTATAAGAGCATGAGATGCTTACCAGCTCCTTTAGGGAGGTACCAAAAGGAGAAACAGAACAATGCAGGTCAGGAGAGGATGAAAGCAGAAAATGTTTTTGCACCCTGAGAGAATTCAGAAGACCATTAGCACACAAAACCATAATCCAGTTACAACTTAATTCTAAAACATTTATAGAGTGTATGTGTGGGAGTTTGACCTTGGTCTGGTTTTCCCAGTATAGAAGGGGCTTGTACAGCTATTTTGCTTCCAGCAGGTCTGACAAACTTTAGTTGTAACACTCTGCTGTGCCTGATGTTTAATGCTCCCCTATACAAGCAATGTTTTAGCTGCCCCTTAGCCACTAAGATCAAGTTTAAAATCCTCTTCAGCCTAGTCTGGCAGCTGAAGCTACCTAGGCTTCATATGGCAGGCTGTGTATTGCCTTTAAAATCTTTCTAACGAGGGTGACATAGGGGCATATTTTTAAGCATATCAGTCACCATTTAGAAATAATTCGGTACCTGTATAGGCATATTAGGAAAAGATTCTTCTTTTTCAGAAAGGTAGATTGCATTTCTCTAAACCACAACTATTAAAGCAGTGTGTTGTATGATTCTAGCACTCAATTTGTCCTGCCAGAGAGAGGGGAAAATTATACCACACGAGAGCCTAGCAAATTAAAATGGGTGTGTCCTGAAAATTTTAGAGGGAGCTAGTTTCTCAAATATTTATAATTACATTAATTACATCCTCTTTCTGTACAGGAAGTATCAAGGTGATTATATGGGGAGGGGAGGAGGAAGAAAGGGTGTTAAGCTAGCCCATTAACAGGCCATTAACTTCTTCCTTTTGCTCCTGTGAAACCTATGCTCCATATAGGTTAAAGATGCAAAATGGAAAAAAAAATAGACTAAAGGAACTTAATTCCACATTCACGGACAAAGCACTCAGCTGAAGTCTCCAAAGCCATTGGAGCTCATGGAACCATCTCTTTTGCCATGGTATTGCCCTGGAAATGAGTCTAGTACTCCTGATCGTAATGCAGCTTACATGTTACCCAGCCCTGACACCACCTTCTTCTGGTAATATTATTAGCAGTATTTAAGAGCATTCATCACTTTTCCACAGTTCAAGATAGGAAATGAAACAGCAATATACTGGCTGTTATAATGCCATATAGTTCCACGCTCAACCAGTAGCTCAAACTTCTGATATATGTGACATACTCCTCAGTGGGACAGTGTATCATGCGCTGACAACAAAAGATGAAAAATTTAGGGGTTTTTCCTCCCTCATTATTAAAGAAATTACTCCCTGCCTTTTTCTGTATATGAGTACTTTGCAGAGTGACTTATTAGGAGAATTTCACTGAAAAACTAAAGTAAAGGGATTGTGGATGTTGGGAAAAAGAGAAACAAAAATCAATTTATCAAAGTTATAGGAGTTATGACATAAGGTTTGGACTTCATTCCAGATTTTGGGAGTTTGAAATCGGGCTGCCTTTTTTGTCCTGCTGAAATGATTGTAGCAGGTGAGGCAACGCATCTCTAGACAGGAGACAGAGGCTTGAGCAAAGGCTCTGTCTCGAGTGTGCTTGAGTCAAAGGTTGCTCTCACAAGGTAATTGATTGTTAATCTGTGACTGGATACCTGCTTGGAATAAAAATGACATCTGTCTTAAGAGCAGCAGTCCTTTGTATGGACATAGGACATTTAATAACGGAAAATAAAAGGCTGATGTTGAATTTTGCAGCACAATGACACCAAATTAGAATTCTAGCAGAAAAGGCTTACAGTTTGACCAGCTCTTCTGAATTAGGACACATTAGTTTTCAAGAGAAAGGTAAGTACCGACCATGAAGGCACAAAGATTAGTTTTACACTAACACAATTTTTTTTTTCTCTTGGCTCCTAAGTCTCAGGAAAAGGGCAGATTTCAGGAAAGCAGAAGTGTTCAGAGCACTGATTGCTGCACAAATGCTTCTAGTGGAAGAGTATAGGATCATTTAAGTCTAATCTATGCTGTTGCACTTCTGATCCTGCCAGGAGGATATAATAACATAAGGCATCCGTGAACCATGTCAGTGGTGTTGTGTCTTGTGCCTTCTTTCCAGATTCAGTTCAGGAAGATTTCTGACCAAAAGACACTGAGCCTGGACAGTTCAGGACTTGCCCCTTCTCCTGGATTTGGTCTCGCAGATACTGAATTTCTAGCTGCTGCATTTCTATGATTTTTTCACTTTCCATCTCTGGATTCAACCTCAGGACAGCTGGGCTGGGCAGAAGTTCACTGGAGGGAGCTAGAAGATAAAATAGAGAGGACATAGCACAGTAACAAAGGTCCAGCTCATACATTTCTTTGGCATGAACAAGGGAAGGCATCTTTCAGGGCTGAA
The DNA here is from genome assembly GCA_013397845.1 of Melanocharis versteri. Lineage (NCBI taxonomy): Eukaryota > Metazoa > Chordata > Aves > Passeriformes > Melanocharitidae > Melanocharis > Melanocharis versteri. The sequence continues at coordinate 879,814 of VZTG01008006.1, forward strand.
GGAGTAGATCTAAATAGTAAGAACCTGCAGGATTTAACAGCTTCTACAATTAACATTAAAATATAACAGGTACCACCAGGCAGACAAGCAAGAATGAAACACAGACAGTAATAGAATTGTTCACCAAGGACAAAAAGGGCTTGTGCAATGGGTACTGACAATATGGAAAATATACAAGAACTATTCACCTGTGTCTTGAATTGCCTTTTTGTTCTTGTTTAATCTCAGTGCTGACTGGAGGTCGTGCACCTGGGCGTTGGCCACCCTCAGTTCTTGCCGCAAGTCATTGATTTCTTTAATCAGACTCACATTTTCCTGCAGAAACAACATGCTCCATAGGGAAAAGCACAGGTACTATCTGGCTGGGCAATATGTATCTTCATATCTTTGAGAAAGACACTGGACAGTATAGAATCATTATCACAAGCAGAAGGTGCCAGGCAATCAGGAGAGTACACATCATTTCAGGTAAGACCACAGTAGATGTGACACAGAACATGACAGTATTCCAACCACGTTAGCTCAAAAAACTAATATTTGTTTTGCTTTTCTGGCTGCAGCTGCAGTCCAAGGTATCATCTTCCTTGCCAATTCCAAAGGGAAGCTCAGGGCCTTCCTAAATTGATCCAATTAATTCAGAATTAATGTGAAGAATTCCCATCTCTCCCTCCAATGTGTATTATTTTGCTTTTCATTTTCCATTGTGTATTTGTTCACTTAAATTATCTTTATCTCCTTGAAATTATTCAAAGCCCTCTTCATTAGTTCTGACAGACATCACTTTTCCACACTCCTTCCAAATTATTAGGAAATATACAAAGCGCGTGGAGACTTGAGATAGCTACTGCTAACATGCTGTTATCAGGAAAAATTAGCAACATATTCATCTTTTGTTCTTTTTTCAGTCAGTTTTCAGCCCATAAAAGTTCAATCCTCTAATTTTTTAGTAGCCTACCATGAAGCATCTTGCTGAAGGAGTTGTGAAACTGCCAGTAAATGTAATTTACCCATTGTTGCAACAGGTTCAAAGACTTCAGCAAAACCAGTGTGGGCTACTGCTAGTGAAGGATGATAAAACTGCTGCTCATGATTCAGAAACACGAGCACCATTAACTAAATATGTCTTTTCTGTATTCAAGAGAGCAAAGTGGAATTGTATATTTGCCTCTTACAAGGACAGTGAAATACCTTACCACATCAATAACTAGGGCAAATGTTAAACAGTTGCCATCATACTTGAACCAAGAATAGCAACTATTTCAGCTACCTGTGGTGGTTTTTTAGAACTTTTGGAACACAGTGGCACTATTTAAAAAAGATAGATGGCAAAAAGGCATGCTTAGGGTACCTCACAATACCAGTCTCAAGCAGTAGGGAGCCCACTAAAACAACAGGAGATAAGAACAAGGATTAATGAAATTTTTCCATGAAAATGGTGTCTTCAAATCTTGTTTTTTACTTTTGTTTTAATGATAATTTTGGTTGATAGAGATAATTATGTTGCCACAAAGGATTGTGCAAAGCATATGACTCAGTTCCTTCGAGTATACTTATAAAAGCATTGGCACCATGCAACTGCAGACTGGTCAGTAGCAAAGTACAAAGCTCACTGCACCTCTCTGTGCGTGGCTGCACTCAAGGAGTTCAGGTTGGCAGCAACAGCTCAGGGCACGTGTGTGGCAAGATTATCAATACTTCACACTGAGGCAAGTACGGCAGCTGTGCTTTAGTTTCTCCTCAGCTGAAAACCACTGGCTGGAGGAAGAGTGTGGGGTTCATTAAGATCTGAACTTGGTGGGCAAGAAGAGTCACTCTTGCAGTGGTTATGTTGGACTAGAAATGCAGCAGGAGTTTGTGTGCTCAGGCAGCTCTGGAACTGTAATATTTTGTTAAGTCTGACTTGTTTAATTCAAGCCTTTAAATACAGATGAAATTTGACTCTATGCATTTATTCTAGAGTTTCATCCTGAAAGAACACATGAAGATGGTAACTTCCAATAATCAGTCAAGGTAATTTTCTTTTGATCAGCTTTCAGGGTTAGGTCACAGCATTTCTGTTCAGGTGTACTTTAGCCATGAGCACCTTCATAGGTTCAGTCCAAGTGATTGCCTGCTGCTATCAAATGAAGATCTTGCTTTTGGTCTATCAGAAAATATAATACAGAGTATCATGTATGAGGCAATCGGGGCTATGTAGAAATGTCTTGTTTGGTTTGCTTGGTGCTAAAAGGCTGTTGGTTGACACTGATAATATTTTTCTGAAGAGGCCTTCTCTCCAGAGAGATTAGCCTTTAATTCAATATTTGCATTCTGACAGAATGCTTGCACTGCAATGCAATGTCACAGAATGGATTAAAATAAATGTTCATGGGAAAACTCACTGTCACGGGATGTTGTGGCAAAGAACTGATTGTTTCAGAAGAGAGACTGATCAAATGCATGGATGATGAGGCCATCAGGTACAATGGCACGTGATTTGGATGCAATCTACAGCCTAGGAAATCCCTACAGTGCTGACTGTCAGAGACAGGTAGGACATATAGAAAATTTCATCCTATATGGGCTTCAGTTTAAGCAGCACTACCTCAAGGTTATTCGGTGTCTCTGTTTTTACGTATCCAAAGAAGCCATTACAAATACAGAAGGCTGGAGGAAAAACTAATAGTTGAATAACAGGCAACTTGTCAACTAGTAAGAATAATTAAAGTTATCTTCACAGTTCTAATCATCTCTTGCAGCAGTCACTACTGGAGTATACCTATGAATAATCTCTCAAAGAGGAGGGCATAGCTCTGAAAATGTAAGCACAACTGAGGAATAATAGAAATATAGAGCTGGAAGACTGTCAAGATGTCATTTGCTTTTTCAAAGCAAATCCTCACAGAAGTTTGTCTAAACTAGTCTTAAAAGCCCCCTGTGAAAGACTGGAAGACCATGATAATTCCTGCTGGCTGTAAAATCTCATTAATCTACTGGACTTCAGAGAACTGCTTTTTCTTTGAAGAAACCAGGCTGGTTAGAATCTTTGATATCTTCATCTTCCAGATGTTTTATTAATTTGGTTTTAATCATCATTTCATGTCAGGCTTACTGATCCAAGACATCAAGTATTATCATTATGAACACCATCTGTCAGCCTATTCCAGCAAGGAAATTCTTCAGGTTATTTTCTGAAGCCATCTCCTTTTGTGCCAAAGGAAACATCTAACTCACAGAAAGAGTAAAAAAAATTAAAATAGGGGCAGGGAAGAAGATTGCTGCTGTCTAGCCCTGAAGAAGCAAATTATGAATAAATAGCAAACAACAGATGACTTAGGAGGGGACTGAGATTTAATGATCCTGAGGAAGCACAATAAAGTAACAATGCAGAAAGGGCTAGTGAGGGGAAAAGGAAATGCTGACTGAGCAGAAGGAGATCATGTTAAGAAGAGACTAGAAAAGCTGTCCTCCTAGGATGTCTGGTGTGGGGTTCTAGCTCCTCCCACTCCAGATAAAAACAAATTGGATCTTTGACCCCAGCAGTCATGAGTTTACCTTGCTTTGTAAGAAACAAGGATTCTGAGCGAGAGATCTCAGTACAAATAGACATATTACCCACGTATTTCTGAACTTCCTTGAAAAATTGGATGTGAAAAGCAGAAAGTTCTTCTGAATTCAGACCAGTAGGCATGGGACTATGTGGACAAAGAAAGTTTTTTTCCTTTTCTTCCTCCAAAGTTACTTCCTAAATATTACCACATAGCAGATATAGCTTGACACTCAAACAAGGGCAAATTGACTATGATGGCAATTATAAATACTGCTTGAAATAAAAAATAAGTACATTAATTTTCTTAAAAACATCCATGCTGCAGAAGTTCCCTATCTCCTTTTAGGGAGTGGGAGATAAACAAAAGTATCCACAAAACAGCAGCCATTTCTGACTTCAGAGATCTTGCTCTTTTTGTTCAGAAAATTTAGTGGAAGCACTTGAAAAATGTAGAAATTTCTGGCAAGAAAGCCAACCAAAACTATTTCATAGTCCTAAGAAACCATAACAGTAAGGTTACTGAAGTCTCTTTTGTGCAGCCACTTCCTTTGTTCCCCCCCATACCACAAGGGAAAGGCTTATTACCTGCATGATGCGCATGTAAGCAGTGTGGTGCATTTCCTTATCCTTCATCACCTTCTTCCTTAAAACCGCCAAATTCCTCTCGTTATGCTCCTGCTGTTTCTTGTACTGCTGCTGCAAATCTGCATCTACTGCTTGAGCCTCCACCTGAGAGGGCACAGCATGTTGCCTCAGTGATTACACTACCAGACAAAGTCATGGGCAAGGAGAAGGCAAAGGTCCTGACTCACCATGTCTGACTGATGCACATACTTGCTGTAAAGTTCACGGATACCATCTTTCATTTTTCTGGAATCGTGAATGAAGCTCACACAACTATGAAGATCTGCCTTAAATCGTTTGATGAGGGTTTCCATATCTTGCTTCTGCAAGAATGATGTAGTCACATTCTTATTTGGTTCATCAGAACACTCCATCATGTGCAATTTTCTAGAAAGTCTAGTGGAACTGGTGAGAACTCTCATATACTTTCTTCCACTTCATTAAAAAAAATTAGTTAAAAACTCACTGGGAATGTGAGCACTATGTGTTGAATAGCAGTGATAGATTTTAGCAGTAATAATAAGCCAAGATACTTGTATTAGGTAATATCAGTGCCAGCATCCAGAGATGACATCTGAAAACCAGTGGCTCATTATGCTATCACCCACTGTCCTTTCCCCAAAACAGAATCACAGAATATGCTGAGTTGGAAGAGACCCACCAGGATCATTGAGTCCAACTCAGCCCTGCACAGGACATCCCCAGGAGCCACATCATGTACCTGAGAGCATTGTCCACATGCTGTCCTACCTTCTTACTTAGAAACAACACACTAACAGGTAAGAAGAGAAGGCAAGGGACAAAACATATCAGACACATACACAGCTTGCTGATTTCACATCAAGATTGCCTTCTCATTCTCTCTTGGTTTCTGCCAGGCCTCTCTACCTGGTTCCTCATTCATGCACTGCTAAGCTCCTCCACCTTCACCTGCAGTCCCCTTTCTTCCCTCATGTTGATGTGTTGTCAAACAAGGGGTCCTTGACTCCTCCATTAATGAGACCACCCTTTATGTCATCCCACTAATGCCTAGGTGGTATCCTACATGCTGCTCCTGTTTAGGCGAAGCAGCCCCAGATTTCAGGCTTGGGCAGGAACAAGTAGCTCAGCATTCGCCTCACTGTTCTGTTAAACTCAGGACAATATGTGTTGATGCATAAATTACTGGATTTTTTTTTAATATGAACGCTCTAAGCTGGTTGCAGGCTTGAAAGTTTTGTGCCTTTGTCCCCACTGACCAGAGACTCTCTTGGTCCTAGGACACAGCACCCTTGAAGTAACTGCTCAGATTAATGCTTCAACAGTGTTGTGCCCCCACCGATGTCATTCTGTGGGACCTGCATGGTGGGGGTACCCCGTACCTTCTCCATCTCTCTGTGCACCTCACGAGCAGTTGCCCTCTGTTTCTGTTGCAGTTGTGTGATGTTCAGCTTCAGCTCTATGCTCTCCTTGCGGAATTGTTCCAGCTCCTCCTCCATCTGAAAGGAAGCAGGAGGAGGAAATCAGGGTTACAAGGAGACGTGAAAAAACTACACAACAGGAAAACCAGAGACTGGAAATACAGACTTGAGGGAATAGGTCCCTCTTCAGGTTGAATGACGACATGAGAAACATTTTTGTAATTTTGTAACAACACTGCCCTCTGTCAGAATATACAGAAACCACACAAATGAATGTGCAACTCCCTGTTGAGTCACATTAATTTAAATTATGTGATGCCCCTTAAATTCCTTGAGCTGAACGGGAGCTCTACTGTTCCATTGGAATGAAATGGATGAGGTGGAAATGAACAGTCAATACTGGAAAGAGTAAGGGCAACAATAACTAGAATCTGATACTGAAAATAAACAAATGGATTGAAAACTGTGGGTACATATGCAGAACACACAGGAAAAACCAATAAGGGTACTACAGCATTTACTTATGGCACAAGACGGTGACCAGAAAAGACAACAGGGATTTCATATTGCTAGTCTGAAGTACATAGAAATTGTTCATTAGTTTGAATTTTATTTAAATGGCTATGCCATCATAGTCTTAGTTTGGCTGAGCTAAGGATACATCTATGCAGAGATCATAGTAAGTTTCTACCATAAATAAGTTCCCTCAATGAATTTGCTGCATGCTAAGAATGAATACATTCAAATTTCCCATATATCAACTGATGAATATAATTTGTTCATGTACCTAACCCCTAAGCAGAGTTATGTTTGCATAAATCTGCAACATTTCTGAGAGAAGAAATTTACTCTCTTCCACCAGACCAGTAAAAGCAGTGTCTTGCAAATGCTATAGGGCACATGGAGGGCAACCACATAAGGGTAAGATCCATTTTTATGCAAAATCTAGAATTACACAGAGGAACTTAAATAACTATGTTGATCAGTGGTAGCATGTGATAGAAATTTAAATAGCTATTGTGTGCAGGTATTTTTATTAGCTGCATGGATATTGAATCAATGCTGTGTATCCTTGAAAGAAGTCAAAGAACAACCAGGGTGGAATCTTTCATGGAGTCGTTGGGTCATCTTTGTATTCAGACAATGGGCTTAGTAGCAGAGGCCAAATGAGAGCGTTACTCACCTCATCAATCTGTTTCTTCATTGTCTCAATATCATTGTCACGTGACTCTATTTGCTTCTTAAACTCCTCTATTCTGTAACTCAGTACAAACTTCAAATTTTGCAGTTCCTGATTTTTCATTTTTAGATCATATATATGCTTCTCCTGGAAGAAATGTGTACAGAGATCTGAATCAGACCCTCAGCACTCTCAAACAGATCCCTAGGACAAGGCACAAATATGGAAGAGGCAAAACCAGCAGCCACAGATCTTGTGGAAGATTGAACTCCAGTTGCAAATCTACAGATTAGATGGGAGGGGGCAAATAATGCTGAGCCATCTAGAGATCCCAGAACAGGGGATGAGGAAGTCGACATTCTGAACTTGAGCTCCCCAAGAAAAGCTTAGAATGCCAACTAAAAACCAAAATTCCAAACTGGAGATCCCATATTCCTTAAGTTGAAACTGAGTTTCTAGTCATGTGATATTGTCACAACAAATACTATTAAAATAAATATCTCTCTTTAATTAAGGGAGGTGATTTTGACCTCATCCAACTGTCCAGTTTCTCACCTTCTCTAGGATAGTTTCAGTTCTGTCTTTAACATCTGCCTTTAGTGCCAAGATGTCCTTTTCCAGTGATTTAATGATGTCTTGCAACTTCTGCTGTTCCAGTCTCATTTCCTCAATATCCCTGTTTCGGTCCTTGAGCTCTTTCTGTAGGCTGTTCAACTAGAGAGGCAAACTAGTAAGAACTTAACAGTCTCCAAAAGCTGTGCACAACTTGGCCATCCTATTCTGTAGGATACCTTGTAGACAGTGTGGGATAAAGGATATCAAATTAAGATATGGTGAAGGAGCAGCGCATCAGTTAAATGCCTGTAACTCAAAAGGGGGTCGAGTATCCTTTTTTGCTTTTTCTGTATATTCTGACAAGAATACCTACTGCACTAGAAGGAAGGAAGGAAATTGCATCCAGCAGCAAGATGGGTGTGGATATCATACCTAAGCATCAGCTGCAAATAACACTCAATCCATGGAATATTCTTACAAGGTGAACATTTGCAATATACCCCTAAAGATGGAAGACTGGAAGGGTGCCCAGTTCATAGCTCTTGGGTACCCTCAAAATCCCTGCCTCAGTACTAAGATCTGCAAAGCCAAGAAAGTTGGAACCAATGAATGGTGCTGGACAAACTGTAAGGACACATGAAGAAATCCCTGAGGTCTAAAAGACAAAGAAACTAAAGACAGTACCATGACAGTAGAGGGTATGAAAAGAACCTCTCTGTCTCCAGATAGATACTGGAGAAAATGAAAAAGAAAAAATGTCCCTCTAGCATCCTTAGGCAAATGTAATACCCAGACAACAAAAGAGGTAAAAGATTTTATGCCTCCTTAAAAATTCTAGCAAAGCCAATAAAAAATGATGATGCAAACAAAACACAGGGATTATTACATTGAATGAAACAGTAGAAGTATTTTACTAATAAAGCAAAGTATTCAATGTCAGAAAAATTAAAAGGTTCATTTCTTTCCTGTCATAGGACAGACAATATTATTTATAGTTTAAAACTACGTATATCAGAGAAAGTGTGCTAATAAAAATACACCTCCTTTATCATCTATCTCTAATCATATCAGCAGTACAATCAGCAGACAGCTTCTTCTTCTTCCCAAATATTCTAAACACTCAAACTAACCTAAGAATGGCCTACTGTTCTCATATGAAATGCCACACATGTACAGATTAGATTAATGGACTAAATTGATATGCCATTTATCACATTCAATCCTCAGTTATAGATCTTCTTGTGCAGGTTTGAGAGTAGCACAGAATAAAAGATACCCTTTTATTCATGACTCCTATTTCTCCTTTCAGTTGCATGTTGGACTCCTTTTCTTCCGAGAGCTGTCTCTCATACTTGTCTTTGAGTTCCGAGATTTCTTTGTCTCCATCTTCATAAATTTGTTTCTCCATTTCTTCATGTGCTTCAATCTGCTTCCTCATATTCTCCTTTGCCTGCAGTTAAGGAAAACAAGCATTCGAGAAGGCAAGAGTGAGAGATCAATAAAGGAGGGAAATAAAAGGTTATTTGTAACTGTGTTTCTCCTGGGAGAATCTATATTTAGTGGAATATTCAATTGCAGCAACATCTTCTAAGATAAATTTTTAGTGGATTAAAGTAACTTTAGAAACAGATAACATACACATTGAAGTTTTTTTTTTTCTTTTAATAATTGTTAAGACTTGAAAGCTTCAAGTTAGGAATCTGGCCCAAATACTAACATCAGCAAACTTGTTCTGGCTGCAGAAATCACAAAGCAGTATCACTTAGGATCTTTCAAAATTGCTGTTTCTGATGCATTAGGACCAATAAGCACTCAGGTTTGCCTCAGTCTCTGTATGCCTCTCTTCTTACATTCTTTTCAAATCGGTATTACAACTCAGGGCTGCAAACAGTAATGGTGATAGGATTTACTGACTCTAAATATGTAAGTATCAGTTTTCTGGCTGCCCTTTGTCAAGCCAAGTCTTTGACCTCAATGTACAGGAGTTTTTGAACTATTCAGGATATTTATCTTTGTTCCCCAAATTATGCAAGTAAGAACCTCAAGGACTGAGAAATGTAATTCACCATTTTCACGATGTTCTCTCTTCACTAGAACAACATGATTGAATCTTTCTTTCTTCAATTACTGTAAATGTATCATCCAAGTCACATTAATAAACAGGAATTCTGGGATGTAGGAGAAATGGAGACGAAGATGATAAAGCCCAAGGATATTAATCTTAGCAAGTTACTCAAGGTATGAAACGCTGAAAAGTTGGTAACTCAGCTGGGTCTTCCTTATTACTATTCTGCCTGTCAAAATATTTTCCCATGGTTACAGGCAGATTAGGATTTGCATGGAAGATGCCAACCTCTCCTGTCCTAGGGAACATTTTATCACAGTTGAAGATAAACTTGGTCAACAAATCAAACTGCAAATCAAGCTTCCTACCTGTTCCAGCAGAACAGATTTATCTTTAAGTTTTTTCTCATAATATTCTTTTAGCTCTGCCATAGCCCTCGTTTTGCTTTCCTCCAAATTGTGCAATTGTTTCTCATATTCCTCCTCCATCTTCTGGGATTTCACCTGAAGCTCCTGGTATTTCTCATTTTCCATAGAGAGTTTCTGACTACTGTCAGATTCTATTAACAGGAAACATATGGAATGGATAAAACTAATAGAAAAGATGAGTGAATCCTATCCTTCTGCAGCTATCACTGCCTTATTATTTACTGTCTTTTTGGCAGCTGGTTGCAATAAATTACAAGTAGAAGTATTTAATCACTTTCTTCATCAGATATACAGGGGCTTTAGACTCTGTAGCCATACAAAATTGACAACTAATTTAGGCATTTCCTTGGGATGACAACTATGGCAGAGCTGTTTAAGCTCAACTGCTATGAAGTATGAGTAGGCAATGGACTCATTCATGGGGGGACTTGCTCTTTGGTATTAATTTGCAGTATTTTTATCTTGATTACAAATCTGGAGTCCAGGTATTTCCAGGCTGTGTGCACTTCCTTGCTGAATTGAATGACTGCACTGTTCTTGCACAGTGAGCTATAAAATAAATGAAGAAATTACTAATCTCAAGAAGCAAACCTCTAAGGTACAGGGCCCATGTGCATTTTCTCATCATGGACATGTGTGTGGTGCAGTTCAGACAATCATTTGGTCTGCACCCAATACTTACATGACATATATCAGTTTTTCTTTACACCTCTACTCTAGTAATCCCTCCCTGTCACATCATTTGCTATCAATAAAGCATTTTCTCCAGTTTCTAGTTACAAACACTTGTTGTAGTCTAACCTAGCCGTTGCACCTCCCTGGCCTGTTTCTCCCTCAGCTCAGACAGTTGAACCTGGTGTTGTAGCTCCTGTTTTTCTTTCTCTTCCTGTAAAATCTGGGAAGAAAAATAAGAAAAATACATTTAAATTTGAAACTAGGCAAAGCAATGTCCAAATTGTTTGTGCTCTTGCTCCTGGTGAGGAATACATACATGACAGAAATATGTTTGAAATCTCTCACCAAAGCTGAGATGCCACATGTCACTAAAACAAGTTTTCCCACGTATTAGTTTGTTTTGACAAGTTAAGCTATGGAAAGCTAAGGAAAGCTAAGGAAAAACAGCAAACAGGGTTCTTATAATACAGGGTACTGATCCTAATCTAAAAAGAAAAGTTTGTGAGCTACAAAAGCCTCCACTCCTGTATGTATGCCTGCTTGAGGAGAATTTGCAGTTCCATAAATTATTGTCTAGATATTAAAGTTCAAGCTGCTTCCTGTTTCACTTGAAGCAACTTTGAGGTCCTAAAATGCTGACATTTGCATAGTATGACATAAACCAAAGCAAGAGTGAATTTTAAATGCCATTTGCTTTGAATGTCAGATTGCCACTACAAATTACTTAATCTTCTAAAAAAGCACGAAGGACTGGAGCAATAAAACAGCTGAGAAATTTCCCAGAGAAGCTAGGAATTGTACCATAGTTACAATATTTTCACTTTCTTCTCGTAACAACTGCATGGGTCTTGCATAAGCAGAAATATTCAATCTGTCTGATAGATACAACTAGAAAGGTTAGTCCCAAGTCTACAGCTAGTTTAATCTTAACATGTACTGATACTTGGACAGGAAGTACAACTTGCCTGCCCAGAGAACTTTTATTCACCTTCAAAGGCATTTGCTTGCAAGCCTATAATCAACAAGTCTAAAGAATTTTCAGCGTAGCTGAGATTATTTAAACTTTATAGCCAAGCACTACTTATCAAAAGACCTGAGGAACCGCAGAAAAAAACCAGCAGAGATAAAACAGAGCTAGAGGAATCCACAAGAATTGAAATGGCTTTCATGTACAAGGTTAGGTTCTACAAAAGAGAGGAAAAACAGAAAGCTTAAAACTCAGGTTATGTGGACAAAAAAGCCACAATGAGACAAGCCAAAGAGTCTGAAGAACTACTTGAAGAAAACATTAAAATGAATAATTAAACCTCTTCAAAAAATAAATATCAAAACCCTAGTAGAACATTTGTAGGGGCAAAAGACAAGAAAGGTATAAAAAGAGCACTGGAAAATTACAAGCCTGTAAAGTACTACAACTAATAAGTAACTTGGCAAGCTTTCATACTGAACTCCTTTATGTGGAGTTAAACAGAAATACTGCTTGAAGGGACTATGCACAACTTGACAAAATAAGCAGTAACAAATCACCAGCACAGGACAATATTCACCCAAAAGCTCAAAAAGAACATGAGGTTGACAGGATTGAATCATGTGATATATAATCCCTTACTTCGAGTTGTTTTACTGCCAGAGAAATGACTAGTGGATCCCTTGCCTTCTACATCTAAAAGAAGCCCAGAAATATAACAAATTACAGGTCAGAAATCCAGTGTGTGCCCCAGACAGATGGACAGAATAGCATTATCAGACACAAATAAATAAGACACTGGGAAGAATAATCATAGCCTTTGCTTTTCAGGGGAATCCTACTTCATGACCACAAAGAAATCAATAAGCACACGAACAGAAGACATCCAGGGAATATATTTTACTTTTATTTTCAAAAAATGTACAAGAAACCTCAGCAGATGTTCTTAAAAATCTAAGCAGCAGCTGCAACGTTACATGCAAAGGAGCTTTTAAGGCACAGTCCCATTTCTGCTACTATGCTGGTTTTATGTGAAGATACTTACAGGCTACCTAGGAGAACTCTTGCATCCCCTTGTACCTACAAGATACTTGACTCAAAGGCAGTTTCATGCTTTATAAGTATCAAGAACATCTTAAACTGGAAAGGAATTATTCCAGATGCTGTATGGCATTTCTACATATGTAATGCAAGCTTCAATTCAACTCTTCAGTGAAAGATTTCTTAGTATTTGGTTCTGCAACATGAATCATACCTGGTATTTGGTTTTAAGGGAGTCTATTTCCTGAGTGAAATTCTCTTCCAATGCTTTTATTTTTCCTTCACAGTACATGTCCTTGAGACGTAGCTCATAATCACTTTCTGTCTGTAGATCTTTCACACAAATCTGCAGGTCTAGTATTGCCTGACTCTGTTAGGACATGGATGAGAAAACAGTTTTAAGGGAGAGAATATTTCCTGTTAGCAACAGCTTGTTAAGGATGTTTTATTTACATGCACATATTTATGAACAACAGCCTTTACAGCGAATCTTCAGACAGACCAAGAAGTTCTAGAAGTAAGGTTCCTTTGCTGTCTTACAAGTTGGTTTACAGAAGCGCATCCTCTGACTTCTCTACTCCATTAGAAGTGTTTTCAAGAGATTGGGGAAAGTATTAGAGAAAAGTCTAAACCTTTCTCCACACTCCCTGTTGGTACAATGCTGTTTGCATGTTGACAAGCCACTGCAGCAACTTGCTGTAACCTCTTTGACCAAATCCGTGCAAGCCATACAGGACTGGCTGGTCACAAGCACCACACAAATACAATTCACAGAAATCCTATGGTTCATGTTCACAAGTTGCTCCTCCTACCTTCTCGTCTATATCTGATCTCATGATCAACACTTCCTCAGCATACTCAGGTTCCTGTTCCCCTTTCAGTCCCCCACCTTCTTTATCATGCACTTTCCAGATAAATACACAGCCATCCTCTGAGGCAGTCAGTAGAAATTGGTCATCATTTGTTACTGTCATCTTAGAAGGAAGAGACAACAAAATAATAGACGAGACATGGAAGAATGGAGACACAGTTTTATTTTACACCACATTTTTCTCCCCACCCACATACACCCTTCATTTCTACCCCAGAAAGTCAACAGTGGAAATAGTAACACAGTCCCACTACCAGCATTTTGATTATGTCCCCTACTCCTGTTCTACCCTGGTTGAAACAGCAAAGAGAAGGGAAAGAATATGTGTAGACACTGGATCTGCTTCTGCTCTCAAAGCCATAGGAAGATTTTTAAAAACCTGAAACAGAAAAGACCTTCTAGACAATTATAGCACAGACAGGTAATTTATATGACAATTCCAAAGGTCTCTAGTGTTTTTCTTTGAGAAGCCGTGTGAGTGACAAATGGCTAAATATTTTCTTTTGAAACTACAACTAAGCTCACCAAGAACTACTGCAGTAATAACTGCTGTCACCTCCTCCAGACCTCCTGTGGCTGCCTGATCTGGCATAGAGTACCTGGGAGCTGATACAGCTTGCAAATGAGGTGAAAGTAGAGTTACAGGAACTCAAGTTCATATTCTAATGTTGGACTGTACAAGTCAAGGTGCTGTAGTTGACAGTGATACTTAAAATGCCAAAATTATGACCAGTTTTAACAACACAGAACATGTGGCTTCCTGGAGAATGGGGACCTACCAAAGCACACTGAGGGAGCTGGCAGAAGTGCTCACTGCGCCCCTTCAGTCATCTGGCAGCAGTCCTGGCTCACGAGGGAAGTCTCAGCTGTCTGGAAATGGGCAAACGTGATGCCCATCTACAAGTGAAAGTGGTGGAGTCACCATCCCTGGAGGTATTTAAGAGATGTGTAGATGTGGTGCTTGGGGACTTGGTTTACTGTGGACTTGGCAGTGCTGGGTTAACACTTGGACTTGATGAGCTAAAAGTTCTTTTCCAACCTAAACAATTCTATGACAAAATTACCTTCCTCTCTCCAGAAGGAGCTGTATCAAAGTTCTCCATCCAATATGCCATGTTTTGTAGCCTGGTGCAAGCCACTTTTTAGCCAACAGCTTATTCCCTGACATATCTAGAGACAGTACTCCTATGAATGCTGCAATATTAATTCTCCACGTGCAGACTCAGCCTTAATTTTAACATATTATGCTATGAATTGGGAAGGAGAATCAGCCCTAAAGGATCTGTGTGCAGCTGGCAGCACAGGGAAAAGGAAGAACTCTGTGCTACCTTTGTAACAGCACCTGCATGGGCCTGGTACTCGTTGAAATCCTTCTCCAGAGTTAATGGGTACTTCATAGCTCGAATTGTCCCAAGGGAGGTACCAACAAATACCATGCGCCCGGAACGAGAGACAGCGACAGTCGTATAGACAACGTCATAAGCAGGCACCTCGTGCTGGATCTAAAACATAAACCAACAGCACAAACCACCACACAAAACCCTCACATTACATTCAGTACTTGATTATGTATTGCATGAGCAATTGTTATACCTCTACCTGCAACAAATAATGCAGTTAAAAGAATCTACATGCCTATAGAAGGATAGCCTGAACAGTAATTAGTATCAAGCTTAATACATTTAAAAATTATTTTAGATTAAAAAGAAATATTTATATACAAAATGTCTTTATTTATTAACGGTATGCGGTATTAAAATTTCAAGCCAAGCTGATGTGTGATCTGA
Organism: Melanocharis versteri; assembly: GCA_013397845.1. Classification (NCBI taxonomy): domain Eukaryota; kingdom Metazoa; phylum Chordata; class Aves; order Passeriformes; family Melanocharitidae; genus Melanocharis; species Melanocharis versteri. The sequence continues at coordinate 894,936 of VZTG01008006.1, forward strand.
AAGATGTAATGGTTATCACATACAATTTACTACTTTTCCGGAAAAATGCATGTAGATAGGGTGGTAGATGTGATACACTTGTATTTCAGCAGAAAGGTGGATACAATATTGCCTAGTTAGTTTGTTAGCTGTATCAGAAGACTTCTAGGTAAATCCAAGTAAAATTACAAAAATATGAAACTACAACAAAATCTCAGGTTTCATTTGAAAGGACATAAGAACACAAAGGTGTCAGTAAATATCACAGCTCTCAAAACCAGACCGATTCCTATTTACCAAATGGATGCTAAGGAAACCAAACACCAATACCCTCCCCAGAGAATTTAGCAAAATCCCTGAGTGCTTTTTAACTCACCGAAGACTCTGAAATTTCTTTGAGAGTTTGGTCAGATCCAACAGCAAAGATAATTTTGGCATCATAAGTTAGGGAAATGCTGCTGTAGATGCAGGTCTTGAGCACACACTCTGACTCCTTTTTACCTGTCAACAAATTCCACTCATACACAGCACCATGTGTGTCACAGGAGGCAAATTTAGTGTCATCTGCACTCCATTTAATTGCATGTACCTGGCAAAAGCAAAATACACCAAGGAGCTTGATGTGTAGGTTATAGACATACAGCATGGAGTCATTTTACTGGTAAATCTGTGACAACTTCAGAATCATCCTTCAAAGTCTTACTGAAAAACCTCTAGATGTTTCTCAACCAATTCTATTCTAGCATCAAAAAACCCCAAAACCAGCGAGAACTACTTTATAAACACACTGTCAGGAAAAAGTTCATTTCAATACAGAGTAGTAGATTTTATTTTTATAATTTATTATTGGGATATTTTATTTTGTTCAGCTAGCTGCCAATCATTCACCTCCAATTTAAGGACAGACTTTTCAGATGTATCACGTGCATAAATATTTTGCCTTCTGACCAATGAAAACTGAGCTTTCTACTTCTGTTTTTACTTTTTGGGGCCATTTCAAGATCCAAAATTGTACTTTACCTCTTCAGAATGAATTTAATCAACTAGTTAATGCACTAATAAGTTGCACTGCATAAGATTTGTTTACTAACCTTCCCAGTATGTCCTTTCAGATTAGTAACATTCTCGAAGGTGATGCTGGAATAAATTTGAATCACATTTCCATTAACTGCAGCAAAAAGATGGCCTCCATTACTGAATGAGCACTACGAAAAGAACATAACCACCCATTACTGTAGATGGAATGGATAAAAACATTCATGCATTGAATTTCAATTACATCCTTTAACATGAAATTGTTGCATGAAAAGAAAACTCCATTACATAATTAGCCACTAATAGTTTTCTTAATCAATGCTTTCCCCTGCAAAATTCAGTTCTTGAGTATTTCTGAACAAATTATCCCTTCTGCTGCTTCCCAGGTCCACACTTACACATGAGCCTCTGGGCCTGTTCTCCAATAGTCAGAATCCATTCCTCTATGCTTTGATATAGGATATCCTATATCCTACTAGGATGTATTGGTGAAGTTTCTATTTTCTGTCGTGTTCTTCACCACTCTGCTCCCCGTAACTCCTCAGTTTCATTTTTGCACCACTCCTTACCTCTCTACATTTTTTCACAGCAAATTCCTTGAAAACATGCATGTCCTCATACAGCAGACTTATAAATCGTAGTTTGTCAGAAAACCCAACCAAACAGAAAAGGCCCGTGGGATGAAGTGATACTGTGTATGCTTCCTCCTGGTACTCCTTACACAGCTCCAAATTGCTGAAAGAGAAAACCATTGAGCAGTATGGAACAGGACAAACTCCCCACTGCACACTCAACAGGACATTATCTGGCCCAGTAAGGACACCTGCAGCTAATATCTGACTCTGCCTTGTCCTTGAGGAAGTGCGTTGATATTTAGTTAAGTAATATAGAGAGATAAGAGATATTACAGGAAACAAAAGCAAAATCGACTTTCTGGCTCACAGAGAAGCTGTGGAAGGTGCAAGAGTAAATCCCTGTGTACTGTAATATAATGAATAAGGTAAATTAATTACTGATTGCAATCCTACACAAACATCTCTTGAGATTTGTTTTTCCCTCCAGGGAACCTCAAGAGCTGGAGTAATTTTGCTTAAGAACTATGCCTAAGAAGCAGGAGATGGGACAACAGTATCTTAAGACAAAGCTGAATGAAACTTTCCTCAAGAGTTTTTTCTAAAACACAAGAACTCTGACGCAAAAATAGCTTAATAGAAAAGGCTTTGTATTCTTTTGGCACCAGTTTTAAAGGCACTGCATATTCACACTCCCCAACTCATGTCACTAATACCATTTACATCCCACACCACACAAGAATTTTACCAGAACAACACTCTCATTCATATGAGATTGCTGCTGTTGCCTGCTAAATACAATATACAAAAAAGCAAGAGGTAATAACAAATACAAACAACTCTTTACTTCGTCTTGTAGTTCCAGATGCGGACAGATCTATCCAGAGAACACGTAGCAAGAATGGGTTTCCAACTACACATGTCCAGACCAGTGATTGAATTAGAATGCAATGGGAAATTCAGATATACAAAATAAGATGTCTTCTCCTGAGAAGGAATGAGAACATTACAAAATCACAAATATTTCATTGCAGGAGGTAAGTCAGACAAAAAAAATCTATCATGGGTCTTTGCATACAGTTGTAGAATAGATTTGAGGGAACTGCTTAATCCTTTCACTGCACTGGTCTGAACATAACAATGATAAAAACCTAACAATGTTAGTTTAAGTTTACAATTAATAATCAAGAAAAGTGATACAGGGCAGAGCAGTGAGAGCAGAACATAATATATAAAAAAAGGCAAGTTAGATAAATGGACCTCCAAGAATTCAGTTCATACCTTCTGGTCATGCAGATATTTAAAAAAAGTCAAATTCTGAGTGATAGAAAACTTCACTAGGATATCTAGCTACCACATGCTGTAAGTGAAGCACCAGTAAAATTTTAGGCTGCATGTGTAAACAAGACCCCTAACGACAACCCCTCGTCCTGTAAAGACCTTTCCGTAAGCCTGTACACAGGTTACGTACTCAATTCCATTTAAGTCTATTCCATGATATTACATTTTTCACTTGTCTTTGTATTATTTAACTCCTTCAGGGTAGGGAAGGTTTTTCATTATGTTTGTATTTCATAAAGAAGTTTCACTTCTAGCTAAGACTTCAACAACTATAATTTTAAAGTCAAATGAGATTCCCATGGCTGTTCCAGCTTTATCATTGCATCAACATTTCTGCATATTACAGTGGAGCACAAACCACTGCAGTAACATTGAGGATATCTCAGTCAAAGCCTTAGTGAAGTGGTTTGGCAGTAACAGGCAGCCTTAAATGGTCTTAGGTGTCCTCTATCATTCTGCTGAATAGCATCAGGTATTCAAATGGAGGGATGCTTGAGCAAGGGGCTACAGAAATACCGCTCTCAGAGAAGCACACCCACCACTTCATATCTTGAGCTTTAAGGGTTCACTTGAAGGATTTAATGAGAATCCATCATGGAAAACAACACAGACTACCCTGCGTCATTACAATACTGGACGTGAAGGCCGTGGAATGTGACTGAACTGCACTTACCCTTATAAGTTTGGTAGAGAACATAGTAAACATGTAGAGCTGATTTTTATTTGTGCTAACGACCATCATTTCCTCAGAGGGGCTGAAGCATATACAGGTAATGTCCTGTCTGCCTGACTTTTTTGGCTCGGTGCTGAACAGGTCCTGAGGAAGCTGCACAAGAAAGGCATCCCATGGGTTGTGCCAGGTTTCCATGTTTTGGTAGTAGGCATGCACACACACAAACTTTTGTTGTAATGCTCCTCTAATAAGCACATACATAATATCAGCAAGACAACTTGGATATTTAATAGCACATAACTACTGCAAGGCAGGGAGTAGAGGACAAGAGAACAATCTAACAGTATCTATAACATTACAGCTGAAATAAAGTATCAGAGGACACTTCAGTAATCTGAAGTACTGCACTAAACACGAATTAAAATGGTAGTAGAAAAATATCAAGAAAAAAACTAGCAAGTGTCAGAATGAGAACTGCCTAAAAATTGTGATTTCAGAAAAATAGTTCTTTGTAATGCATCATTAAGGTAGATAAGTCTTATTGCAGGGTCCCATGCACAGGGATGATCTGACCTTTTAGAATGAGAGTATGAAGTCTTGACCAGCTCATTAGAGTTAAATGTTCTTATCCAGGGATTTCAGTAGGTCAATGCATACAGTTTGCTATAGAACAGTTAGAAGGATTATTTAAGAGTGCACAGGTCTCATGACAGCTCTAATAAATACCTGAGAGGAGAAAAGCTTCTCCTTGGAAAAAAACAAGCAACCAAGTTCTTCAAAACTGATGTAAACTACCTCTTAGTCCCAAAAGTCTCCACAAATAAAAGTTTCTTAAAGGTTTCCCGAAGTTTAGCAGCCTCAAAGCACATTTTACATGTGGGAAGGAAGCATACAGAACTACCTTGCAAAAGGTCATCAGTCACTGACTTTCAGGATGATGTTTGGCAACTCCTTTTGTCATCACCAGGACAGTTAGCTAATGCTTACAATGCAATTTAGCAACGTGCTAGAATTATTATTAATAACTGAATCAGAAGCACTCACAGTTCTCCAAACAGGGCCCTGCTGCGTAATTGCTTAGAAAAGCTTTTTTCCTCCTTACCCAGACTTCTTGACTCTCCTCATAGACCTCCTTCCCCTTGGTCTTCTCAAACAGAAGAACAACTCCTGGGCTAGGTGAACATGCAAAGCCTTTGGAATATGCTGCAACTGCAGATATTTGAGGCAAAGAATGCTGTTGTAAACCATTATCTTCAAAGGCCAGTCCACTAGAAACACCAGAAATGCAATTAGGAAATGCATAAAGACTTAAAGTACAAATTAAAAAATGCTAGGCAGCAATCAACATCATAAACTAGACAAGAAGGAAGTAACTAATCTGCAGACAAAAGCGTGGAACTATTACTAATAATATTTAACAGATTTACCTCTCATATTCTTTTGTTGTATCTTCTGCTAGTTCCCTGGGTGGTTTTCTGTACTCCAAACTTGTCTCCCAGTGCAGCTCTCCGGTTTCAAACAAGCTAAGTTTGCCCGTGTCAGTGCCACATATAACCTCCTCCTCGGACAGCCAGGCATGGCACAAGTAGTTTTCTGGCTCTCCCCTTTGTAAATTCATCTGCTTTAAATATCCTTCACTGTACTTGAAAAGTTTAAAAAAGCCATTTCCAGTGATACAAATCTGGGTATTGTCTTGAGGATTAAAGCTCACCTATGGAACAAAAAAGAGAGGAATTTTTTTTTTGAACTATGTTCACAAATAAGCAAATATTATACCTGTTCTGAAGATTTTCTATACCAGATACAGGAGAACAAGGGAAGATGGTTCATAGAAACATACAGGAATACCAAAGAGAGTAAGAACTAACCACACATACTGCAGGTTTCCCCCTTTCAAAAGTGTGTCTATCAAAATTAAATTACAAAAATAAAGCCAAAATAGCTCTTTACTACTGATTAACAAGTTTTTCCAGTAGCAAGCTTCCTGAAAAGTGGGACCACTTTTTCTCGAAAGGCCGGGAATAAGTTCTGCATTCCTGTATTTCAGGCAAACAGCATGCACATGAATTCACATGATTAGGTGTTTATTTGAGAAAATGATGGAATAACCATCTCAATACTCAACATGGAGGATAGGAGGGGTAGTTTGAAGTAATTTTTTATGCTTAATGGGACTTCAGACAGCCAGAGTCTTTACGCACCCCTCTCTTTAGAAGTTGAGCTCATGAATTCGGTAGTTCACTCAACCTCTGCTTGTAGCTGTACCCCAGAAAAAATGGCAGCTGGAGGTCAACCAACACATATACTGAAAGTATCTGACCTCTCCACGTGAAAGATTCTAAAAAGGGGCGCCCTAAGCTGGATGCAGAAATTGTTTGTGTGCCATCAGCCTGCTCCTAGCCACTCTTCTCCTCCGATCTGAACACAGAGGACTGCAGGGACGAAAAGGTGCACTGAGAGCTTCCAAGAAGTGTGTTACAACTGCTGAGCACAGCCAATATATGTAGTGCGTGCTTTTGCAAGGACACAAGGGACATACTGCACGCTCACTGGCCTGTTGTACTGGCCCCGTAACATAGATCTCATGTGATATAAGAGAATCTCATGTGATACAACAGATACAGACATGAGAATGTCCATTATGGGTCAATGCAAAACTTTATTTAGCCTAGTGTCCTACTGCTGAGGGAGGCCAACAGCAGATGTCAAGAAAGGTCAGAGAAACTGTATGAAATCTACAGTGTGGAGCCCTCTCCTCCGCTTGCCGTGGATAAAAGCCATGTGGCCACGGGAAAACGCACTGTGCACATGTCCTGAAGGATGAACGTATGCCCAACCTCGCACCTGCTACCTGTTGAACTAAAGTTTGACCCTTTTATCCACCTCTTTGAAAAGTGAAGTATGCTCCCGAAGAACCAGTCAACTGCGAACGGGAGTGTTAACAGCGAGCCGCAGAGACGCTGGCCCAGCTCGGGTGTGCAGGTTCTGGCAGCAGGCGGAGGTGGGGCCGTTACCTGGCAGGGGCCGTCGCCCGCGGCCTGGACGCGGACGGCCGCCGCCAGCTGCTGCTTCTCCCAGAGCCAGCAGGTGAGGTGCCCCTCGGGAGGGGCCGTGGCGGCCGCCAGGAACCGGCTGTCGGGGGAGAAGGCGAGGGACACCGCCTGCCGCGCCGGCAGCTCCTCGGCGGCCAGCACCCTCCGCCGCCGCGCCCGCTCCGCCGTCAGCTCATAGACCGCCAGCACCGGCTGCTCCCCCGCCGCCTCCGACACCGCCAGGAACCGCCGGTTGGGGCTGACGGCCAGCGCCTGCACGCCCCGGCTCTTCTCCGTGCCTGCGGGGAGCAGAGCGGTCAGGGCGGGCCGGGCTCGGCACCGGGCTCAGGGTGGGGACCGGGGTCGCTGCCACCTGGGATGAAGTTGTGCCACTTGTGCTCGAGGTGCAGCCGCAGGCAGCCCGCCCCCGCGGCGTGCAGCACCACCCGCTCCTCCAGGAAGCAGACACCGCCGGCCACCCGCGGGCGGCAGCCGAACACGGCCACGGGCAGCACGGCCGCCGCCGCCAT
>VZTG01008006.1:910294-944412 GCA_013397845.1 Melanocharis versteri
CGGCTCCCGGCGAGGCTCTCGGCGGAGCAGGAGGCGGTGCTGGGCGCCGTGCGGAGCGGGAAGAGCATCTTCTTCACCGGCTCTGCAGGTGAGGGGCCCCGGCGACTCTCGTCGGCTCCCTGGGGAAAGTCCTGACCATTGACCTATTGCTTCTCCCTTGAAGGGACTGGGAAGTCGTTCCTGCTGAAGAGGATCGTGGGCTCTCTCCCTCCGAACATCACCTACGCTACAGCCAGCACGGGAGTGGCGGCTTGTCACATCGGTGGCACTACTCTCCACGCCTTTGCAGGTGATGGCCTGCCCGACAGCGAGGGGCTGGGAGCTCTCACTCCCTTCCCAAAGAATCAGGAGCATCCTAAAGCGTTGCTTTTTTTCTTTTGTGACAGGGATTGGCTCTGGGAAGGCACCGCTGGAGCAGTGCATTCAGCTGGCAGAGAGGCCGGGGGTGCGCCAGCACTGGCTGGCCTGCCAGCACTTAATTATCGATGAAATCTCAATGGTGGATGGCAAGTTCTTTGACAAGCTGGAGGCAGTGGCAAGGTGAGCAATTGTTGGGTCAAACTAGCAGAAATTAATTTCCCTAAACTTCCAGGCTGCTTCCTTTCTTTGGTTTTGTGAATGGATACAAGGCAGCTGCTGGTACAGGACTGTAAGGAAGCATGAAATCATAGCATCTGGGCTGATCTTTACCATGAGATAGGTTTCGGTCATGTCCCTTCCTCGTTCACAGCTGTGGCTGTTTGGGTTGTTCTCTCTATCTCCTGAGCTAAGCGTTGTCTGTAGAGCTGAGTCCAGAATATAATGCTGTGCCCAGAAGGTCTTTTGCAGAGAGAAATAGCTGTAGTATAACAGCCACTAAAGAACCAAGACTGGTAATGACCTCTGGGGTAGGTAAGCAAAGCAAATTTAATGTCTTTTATTAGCATTGCTTAGTTATTTGAACTCTTCTGACGCAGCTGGGGATAAACATCTTTCCCTGAAGGTGGTCTATGTTTGAATATACTGATAGATTAAGAAGTAACTTCTGGGACCTGACTATGTCCAGGTTGTGGAGGACATTCAAAACTTCTCTTCCATCCCATTCAGGGCAGTCAGAAAACGGGATGAGCCTTTTGGAGGAATTCAGCTAATTATCTGTGGAGATTTCTTACAACTACCTCCTGTCTGCAAGGCTAATGAAGAAACCAAGTTCTGCTTCCAGGTACAAAACTGTTCCTAAACTCATTCTCATACTTCAAGTCTGCCTCTTTCTTAACAAGAGAATGATTTTTCCAGGCAAAAAGCTGGAGGAAATGCATCCACATAAACATGGAGCTGACTGAAGTGAGGAGACAGACTGACAAGACCTTTGTCTCGCTCCTGAGTGCAATCCGTTTAGGCAGGTGAGGAGAAACTCATCTCTCTTTGTAATCCCTGCTCCCCACTGATGGAGCAGAGGAAAGAGCAGTTTGTCACTTTTCTGTGCTCTATCAGGAATGTGTAGCTGTGGGCAAAACTATAAATGCTTGAGTTAACCTAGGCAGGTTTCATATATGCTGCTCTGGTAAGGAAAGACACTTCCTAGGGTCCCTCTGCAATTTCTGTGAATTAATTCAAAGGATCCTGAGCTGTCAGTGACCAGGGCAGGGCTGGGGCACACACTGGCTCTGCTTTCTGACTTTATGCTGGTATCTTTCTCTGTCCTCTCTGGCAGCCTGCAGCTTGCACAGACTGATCAAGCTGTGTGGAGGTTACTGCTGCTCAAACCTGTTCCTGATCACTTTAAAGAAAAATTCCCTTTTCCTGCCTACCAGGTGCACAGAGGAGGTTACCAGACAGCTGATGCAGACAGCTGCTCACAGGTCTGAGCGTGATGGGATCCTGGCTACAAGGCTCTGCACCCATAAAGATGATGTAGAAATAACCAACGAGAGACGCTTGCACCAGCTACCAGGTGAGCTCCATGGAGGAAACTGCTGGCTTTGGGGCTGAGCTTGGCGTGGATGCAGTGGGGGTACTGGGGAGCCAGGTATTCTGTCATGCACACCAGCACCAGTCCAAGCTATGTGTGTTGGAATTGAGTTGTCTAGGGAAAAACTTCATAGTTTTTTGTTTAAAAATCCACGATGTCACTATTTGGTTTGTAATAGACAGCAAGCTCGTTGCTTGCTGTGAGGTAGGGTGGGTAATTTATTGCCTCCACACCCCTGCTTTTTCTTTCTATAGCATCTTAGAAAGGCCATGCTCTATCCAGCCATGACTTGAATTAAGGGCTATTTAATTTTTTGCCTCCCTTACTGGCCCTTGGATTCTTCCTTAGTCTGCTTTGGAGATCTGGTGTTGGGAGCGAGTGAAACTGCTCAAAATGCTGTGTGCTCAGTTCTTATTTACTGCTGACTTTTGATTCCTGTGCCTTCTCATGCTCTGGAAGTTATACCGGGAAGAGAGGCAATAGTGAGCTCTCTGTTGTTAGGTGTGGCAAGGTTTGTGTGAGGATGTCCTAAGAGCAGAGAAGAACGGATATTAAAAGAGGAATTGCTGTTAGAAATAAACGCTGAACCTCCTGAAATGCTGCGTAGAATATGTTCAACAGTTGCAATTTTTGTCTTTCTTTCCTTAACAGGAGAAGTGCATGTGTTTGAGGCTTTGGACAGTGACCCAATGCTGGTGAAGTTAATAGATGCTCAGTGTCCTGTGGGTGGTAGAGTTGAGCTAAAGCTCGGAGCTCAAGTAAGTGTGTGTACATACATGTGTGATATACCAGATCAAATGGCATGAGAAAAATAAAGGAATATCAGAGAAATGTATAGAGTAGATTGATATATAGAATGTAAATTCAATCTAGAATGGCTATGCCAGGCCAACAGAAGACTCTATCCCAATCTTTGTATCTTTTCTGCTCAGAATCTTACCCAGACAGAGGATGAGTTCAGGTCCATGTCTTGGGGACAGTGGTGATTGCTGTGACTTTGACAGACATGTCCAATCAAATTTAGAAGCTTTCCAGTAGCAGAGAGCACAAGCAGTTCTTGCGTGCAGTCTCAGCTCCAGGTACAGCAGCCCTCCCCACCTGTAGAGGTATGGCCCAGCTTGCCACATTTGCTGGACTGGCCACCTCGCTCTGAGCTAGGGCTCTTAGAGTGGAAAGGATGTAGGATTGTACTACGTAATAGCACTGTTTGCTTTGGAAACTTGCTCTTTAGTTGTTCCCAGAATCTATGTAGGCACAGGCTTGTTGGTGCCTGGGGAGGGGGAAACTGCTCCCTCGGTCTAAGCTCACAGCTGTGGACAGAAATAGTTCAAGTAAAGTGTTCAGTGCTGTAAAATGTAGTTAGGAAACCTAGGAGGGAAAGGCTGTGAAATAATTTCAATCAAACTGGAGATAGTGCTGCAACAGGCAGGATAGGATGATTTGGCCAAATCAGCCTGATGTGCTTATGCTTCCTGGCAAGAAGTTTAGCTGCAGGTGGCTGAACAGGCTGTAGAACCAGTGCATTAAAGATTTTTCTTTTTCTCTGTAGGTGATGTTAGCAAAGAATTTGGATGTGTCTCAAGGGCTGGTGAATGGGGCACGAGGTGTTGTCATAGGGTTTGAAAGTGAACAGAAGGGTAAGTAAGCCTTTTGATCTTTTGTTGAAGGAAGTGGGAAAATTACAAAACAGTTTGTTATTGGTGGCTAATGACTTCTTAATTTTGTTTACAGTTTGGTAATAGTTTGAGGGAAAGCAGAGAGATCTCTGCAAGCTTGGGGCTCTCACGAGCTGTGATGTCATGCACTGCATCAGCTGTAGCTATCTGTAGGCCTCTTGTGTTCTCTCTTCTGTATTCTGTATGTAAATGTGTATGCTCATTTGAATTTCCTGTTTGTTTTGTTGAAGCAAGTTTTGATGGATTTCTGTGTGTTATTCTCAAAGAATAATGTTCTGCTACCTGCAAAATGTATTTTTCTCTGCATCTCAACTGATAAAATACCTGACTTTAATTCTCCTGCTTAAGTAGGTGTCAAACATCATTTCAGGAGATGCTATTTACTGTCTGTGGATTTAGGTTTGGTTTAGGCAGAATAAAGGTGTTCTTAAGCTGCTGACATCCTGGCTGTTGAGTGACAGAAATACATCCCTGTTTCTTTCCTGCTCCCATTCCTACAGGGCTGCCTAAGGTGAGGTTTCTCTGTGGGGTCACACAGCTCATAAAAATGGAGAAATGGGTCATCAAAGGACCATCAGGAGTTCATCTGAGTCGTCAGCAATTACCTTTAAAATTGGCATGGGCCATTTCCATTCACAAGAGTCAGGTAGGTGATCTTGTACAGCTGTCTATAGACTTTTACACCATTATAAACCTTATTTCCTGGGTGAGCTTGCATTGCTAGTGAAACAGGAGGGAAAGCTGAAAGGCTCTTTTTGGGGGGGAGCTCTAGAATATGTGTCTAGCTGCAGAGAGATGGCATCTCTTCTGCTTGTGGTGCTTGCCTGTAGGGTCAGAGATGGGCTGTCAGTACTACTGCGGTTTCCATAAGGGCACTGCCCTCTGCAGAGTTGGTGTTGGACTATAAAGCAGCATTATTTACCACTGTAGGCTGATGAGAGTAGTGTTTCCCTGAGAGTCATCAGCATTAGGGACCCTGAGCTCTGCAGTGTGAGTGAGGAAGCTGCTGGAGCCACAGCTGTGCTCTTTGGCCTGGACTCGCCCTTTGGTGGTGTGCGGTGGCGTTTTTTTGCAATATAACTTTCAATGTAACAGTGTAATGTTTTCAAAGTTCCTTCCTTTCCAGAAGACTTCATACTTGATAAGTACTGGTCTTGGAGACCTGTGAGTTTGTTCCCATGCCACAGTTTAAACCAGGCCATGCTGTAAATTCTGCTGCACCCAGAACAACCCATGAGACAGGGCTGGACAGGCCTTACCCAAACCCTCTCAGGTCTGCCTGAGGACTGCTTGAGAATGGTGCCTGCTCCAGTTAACTACTAGGAGTGAAACCAGGAGGATTTCTTTCCCTGCTGTGTTGATTAGATGGGATTTATGGAGTTGCATGCAACAAGAGGCTCACTGGAGCTAGTGGATCCTACTCTTTGCTAGGAATCTCCTTTCTACAGATTCCCATATTTAAATCAGTTACATAGTAAAACAAGACTTCATTTTTTTTTTTAAATCAAGACCAAGGATGTTGCCTTGGACAGTCTCATAGAACAGGTTAGTGTTGGTACGTCACAATGTTCTTGTTTGTTTGCTCTGTAACAAAGCTCTCTGTGCCTTTGATAGGGCATGTCTTTAGACTGTGTGGAAATCTCCCTGTCCCGTGTCTTTGAAAGTGGGCAGGCTTATGTAGCCCTCTCCCGAGCCCGAAGCCTTGCAGGCCTCCGTGTTCTGGACTTTGACCCAAAAGTAGTGAGAGCTGATCCTGCTGTGCTGCAGTTCTACAGGCAGCTGAGACGTCATCAGCTTCTAACCCAGGTAAAGAAAAACCTCACGCTAGCAAAGCCTGCCTTGTGCAACCAGGATAGACATATTGGCACCAAGATGTTTCTTCTTCTTCCTGAGCAAGATCAACACTTGTAGTGGCAGGAGAGATGAAACTGCAGAGAGGGCATAAGGCAGGGCAGCTCTTGGTGACAAAATATCTACTGTAGTATTGGGATTGTGTAACAGCCTTGCTGGCCCTCTGGGTGAAAGGAGGGGTTGGGATTCTTTGATCCTCTTTTTGCAGCAAGGAATGAAGAAGTGCACACAAAAGAAATTTCTGAAATGTTTTCTCTTCTTTCTCCTCAAAGGATTCACTACCCACCCATTCAGATGCTGATGAGAAGGAGAACTGGAAATGCAACTGAGAATGCTCTTCTGGTTTCTGTGAGGTGTCAGCACAGACTGCTGAGATGCAGCCATCTTGTCGTTGTGTATATTTGGTAACAGACAAAGTCAAAGGAAATATTTTAGATTTTTGCTTCATTCAGCTGACCCTGGATATGTAGAGCTATCCCCATCTCATACCTTGGGAATTTGGAAGGCTTCTGCAGACCCCTTCTGAGCCCCCAGCCTTGAGTACTCCTGTGTCACAAATGCAACTCTATCAAACAAAACGACAGAATGAGGATGTGCCTGAAGGACTTCCTAGTTTTATCCTGTCTGAGGGGACCTTCCTACTGCTCTCTCCTGCCTGCTAGTTGTATTTTATTCTCTGCACATGTAGACCGAAACCTGTATGCCTTTCTTCAAGTATATCACTGTTGAGAGACAGAAAGTGTGTGTCCCCTTTGCTTGGATGGATTGTTCATAGGAGCTGCTGACACAAGGCAAAGCTAAATATCTGCAATACCTGATTCTCCTGCAAGAGAAGGGCTGTTCTTGCTGCCGAACACCAGGAGGCTTTGCATAACTTCTTCCACAAGCAGAACTGTCAGAGTTGCCCATTGCCTGTTATGCTGATACACAGCATTTTTATTAGTCTGTTGCATACAATAAGAGGTGATTTTTTTTAACCTTTTGAAATGAGCTGGCACTGTTCAAAAATAGGAGGAGGTCCCACATCTTATACCCATAATTATGGAACTACACGAACTGTGAAGATTCTTTACCCCGTGAGCAAGAAGGGGGTGAGAGGAGATGGGTGCTGGTGGGACCCCCTCTTGTTTAAACACACGAGGATCCCGTTCAGATGGGAGTTTCTCCTGGAAAAAGAATGTCAGACCCGTAAGGTGGAATTTAAATGTGCAATAGAGAATAATGGCTAAGGACATGTGAAGTGAGCTGTAACTTCACTTGTTTCAGCAAAAGCAGAGATGAGAAGAACTAATATACTATCTTCTTAGCAAAGGAGAAGCTTTGGTCTTCGTATTTTAGCACTTCGCTTGAAGCTATAGTAACTTGCATATTTTTAATTTTTTTTCATATGGGAATAACATGAAATAACATCCAGCTGGAACTTGTCTCTTGCAGGGGAATTCTTTTAAAAAGCCTCTGCAGTGTAAGCAAGTTGAAGGCTATTTCTTGGCAGCTGCTCTCCTTAAAGCCAGAAAAGGATGTTGACTAGCCAGTGGTTAACATAACAGAAAATAGACTTTGATAGCATTTCAAAATCTATTTTTTAAGTGTATTTTTTAGTGGGTTTTTTTGTTGTCTCTTTTTGGGGTTGTTTGTTTGTTGTTGTTTCTTTCTTTGTTTGTTTCTTAATTTTTTTGTCTGGGCTTGAGAAGGTTGAATCCTGGAGGAAGCAACAGTATAAGACTGAAGTGTGACTATTATTCAGAGAGGTTCTTAATGTATCAGCCCATTGCTTCTTTAAAGAAGTTCGGTGGGGAGTGGATGAAAGTACCTGGAGGTGGAGCTGGAGCCTATGGGAGGCAAGTCCCAAACCCTGTGCTTGGCCAGGGGGCTGGTTTCAGTTAGCACTCTTGTGGGTTTTTGAAGATGGGATGCTGCAGTATGATGAGGGCTTTGTGTTGCATTGGAGGTTTAAGTGTGGGATCTGAAATGCCCAGGATGTTAAAGTGAGTAAAGCTGTTGGGGTAGACAGCTACGAAGAATATGCCAGGCAAATCCAGTCATACCCAATACATTGATTTATTGACTGATTGTGTATGAGCAATGAGATAATGCAGGTTCAAATCCTCTAATAACTCTTAAAAAGTTCCTGTGCCCCTGTAATTGCAAGATGATTCAGAGTGTAAGAGTGGTGATTATGTACAATGCAAATAAACTTTCAATTGTGATCTTGTGAAGCAACTCACTTAACTGCAGCTTTCATGGACTTAGGGACTGAAATCTTTCTGGTTCTGGGGGGAGGGGCGGTTGGTGCCCGTTTGAGATAAAATGCTAAACAAAACTTAAAGATGAAAAGGTTAACCAATATTTCATTTAACATTAAATATACATGAAATATTGTGGATGCATTCTCAGTGATGGAACTGTGGAAGCAGAATAGCCATGGCTTTGAAGGGCTGGCAGCTGTTCTGAGGCCAAAAGGTGTCCATCTGTGTAAATTTTGGATGTTCTCACTTCAAGCTAAAGCAGATAGAGGGATGGGTGCTGAGTTTGGAGGCTGCTATTTAAATCCTAAAAGACGCAGTCAGGACAAACCTGACCTGTCAGGCTCTGTCACGGCTCCCCTTTGGTCGGGACTATGATGAGGCCTTTTTTTAATGGAATAATGCTTCCCTATACCTGAACTAAAAAATCTTGTAATACAATAAATATCCCTTCTCCCGCATTCTCCATAACATGTTAATTTTTCTTGCAGAGGTACTGTCTAGAGCTAGAACTCAGTCCATCACCCTGGGATTTAAAAAATGCCAGGTGGCAGGATGGGCTCCATGGGGGCGCTCGGCTGTGCAGCGATGGCTGGCTCCTACCTCTGTGGAAAAAGAGGCTCCCATTACTGTACACCCATAAATATGGGGAATGAATATTGCCTCTCCTCACAAACTGGAGAGAAAGCATTTAAGCATTTAAACATCTGCCTTAACTGCAGCTATCATTAAGTGAATTAAACTAAGAGTTTGATTCATAATCGGTGTTTCTGTTACCACAAAGTACAGCCATTCTCTTTTCAAATGCATTAAACCATAAGAAACGGCTTTATGCCAGCTGAAGCTCCTTAATACATTTATGTGTTATTGGAAGCATAATTCACAAACAGAGTGTTATTAAAACCTTACCAGCTTCCAGTTTAAATCTTTGTATGGTGATTTAACACCCTTCTTGTTCTTCATGTGACATTTTCATTATAATTAAACATGAATATGTCCTCACAGACCATGGCCACAAGTCCTGCAAGCACAGGAAAGGCAGCAATAGTCCTGTTGATCTCGGATTTTGTAATAAGATGGTGTCCAGGAATTAGACCTTCATATCCAGAATTGCTCTGAATAGATTAAAAAAATGCTACTCTTAAGTAATGGAAATACAGTACATTATTGGTTGTGCTATGAATGCTAATAATGTAATTTTTCTTGCAGATATTACAAGTTTCTCATTTTATATTAGGCCGCTCTGTGACATGTAATTGTCTTCTGCTGTTAAATCTGAGCAGTTCTATTATTAGCATGAGAAAAGACCTGAATTGCTGGAGATTGCATTTAGAGGTGTAAAATTTCTATTTTGCTGTTTCCTATATGATTACTTTATGCTTGTTTCTATTGCAAATCCCAAGATGTTGGATGGAATATTTTAGCTGAGCTACTGACTAGTTTATAATTTATGAAATCTGGCTATAGAGGCAAAATAAGTTGATAAAAAGTCTAAGTTATTTTTCACTTATAATTATTGAATATTGCACTATCTGAATCTTTTTCTTTTAAATTTGTTATGGTGTTGACACAGGGGGCTGTCAGATGTGACAAAGAACTTACAAGAGCCCTTCTGGGGTGGCAGCTGGGTAGGCACCAAGAGCTTCCTAACCGGTACCACAGGCGGGCAACTGGGTTCCAAGGTAACACGTGTTTTTACTAAATTGTTTATTACAATATTTCTGCAGTGAGAACTATGAGAAAGATTCCTCTGACAGAAATTCAAGATTTTTAATTAAGATTTTTAAAATTATATGGACTTTGTAATTTTTTCCCCCTCTTATTTATCAAAATACATGTTTTTTGTCAACAGGTGGGTGAATCTGTACATGAACCACACCTTCCATCTACTGTTCTTAAGCCACGGGGCTATGCATCAGTTTTCTCTAGGACACATCTTTTTTTTTTTTTTTTAATTATTATAAACACCCTGAGAATTACAGGAGGATTTGCACAGACTTTCAGTTGGAGGTTAGGAGTTGGCCCAGGTCTTTAAAGATCCTGGATCCTGTTTTGTTTATTGAAAGATCTGTGATTCCCTTTAACCATATATGAGGTTAGAGAGGGTATAACACATTTGAAGACAATGCTAGATGTTAAAGTAAAAACATAAGTAAAACTTCTTAAGGCTATTCCAGTAGCTAATAATTCACAAAAGTGAGGCATCACATATCTTTTAGTATTTCCAAGTGAAGGCTGGACAGACTTACTGAATGGAACAAATCAAATATGAAAAACATTTATGTGAATTAACGAGAATAACTTGGATTTAAAAACAACTTTTTAAAGCTGTGATTTACCTAGGAAGAGAGTATGTAGTGATCAGCCTGTTTTTAAGTTGTTGCATAAAAACATTCCAGATAAGTTACCTTTGTGTTTGTGTTGGATTAATAGGATACCTTGTAATAAAATATTTGACCATAATAACACCAGGTACTTTCAACTGACACTTGGCAATACAAAGTAAATTTTAAAAACAGATCTTGGATCTTGAGCAATGAGCTAGTAATTAATTGTCAGGATGTTACCAGATCTAATTTGATAATAAAGAAGGAAGCTTTGAAATTGTTTGGGNACCAGGATGTCAATGCATAATGCAGAGGGATGTTACCAGATCTAATTTAATAATAAATAAGGAAGCTTTGAAATTGTTTGGGTTTTACCTGCTTTCTCTCCAGATGAGAGAGACCTTGCAATAACCTTAACCTTTTACTTGTGATGGTAGCAAGCTATGGCTATTTTTACATAAAATCCCCACTGAAAATAGAACACATCAGATGACTCAGTCAGGTCAAAATGACAAACATTCATAAAATGTTGTCTCTTGCTCTTCATTAGCCATAATTATTGCTGTCAGTTAAATTTTGGGACAAATACGTGTCTTCCTTTTGTTTTAAAACTAAAGGATAAAAATGGCTCTGCAGAAACAATTTTAAATTCATGTTAGAGATACAGTAATATTTTTGACAGATTGCTGTGAAGTCTTGTGCACTCTCAGGTCTCAAAAAAGCACAAGGTCAAAAATATTGTTTGTGATGCCCTATATATTTTAACAGAAATATTGTCAAAAGAAATTATAATCAGGTTTTGACACTTGTCCTGAAAGTGTCAAGGCCTCCATAAAATACAATACCTCAGAAACATCAGGCAAAAAGTCGTAAGTGTAATGTTCATTCAATAACTCTGTAAGGTATAGATCATCTTGCACTGCTCAGTTTTGGGATGAGGACACTCATATAAGAAAGAGGTATCAGCCCTTTAACAACTTTTGCCATGGATTTCATGAGATGTTCTTAAAAAAGAAGAAAAGAAAAAGAAAGCGGAAAACCCTCCAACCAAACAGATAAACCCAACCCCCCCTCCCAACATTTCTGGCCATCAGTGTGACCCAAGAGGAGTTTCACTGTCAGTAGAAATTACGGCCAGAGGGAACCTCAGCACGAAGCCTGCACGTGATATTGCTTTTCGTGCAGCAGCAGGAGGCCCCAGTGGAGACAGTGTTCAGCACTTGTCCAAGCTGTACCAGCTCCAAGCAGGGTTCTGGGAGTGGGACATCAAGCTAAGGGGAAAGCTGTGTCAAAAACTGAAGATGGAGAGGGCACAGAGCATCTGAAGGATTCTGTTTAGAGACAGAGAAATGGAATCATTAGGAATATGCCCAGCTCAAGGCATGCAGGTGAAGTAAATTTAGGAGAGTTACCAAGTATTTTTCCAGATTCAATAATGCCTATGGGTCTTTGGGATAGTTAAGAGATCCAAATGGTCCAAAAGTGTCTGAAAGAGCAGGGAGAGGCACAAGATCAGCCTTTAGCACGTTTGATGTCACTGTGGAATGGCCAGAAGTATAAAAACAGAGGTGATGATGCCGAGGAAGGAGGAATAGGAGAAGCACCCAGGCTTTGACACTTCAGTAGCACTGTGCACAGAAGGGAGACCAGCTCAAATTCAAAAGGAGCTGCTGGCTGTGTTCTCTGCTGCAGAG
This sequence comes from Melanocharis versteri, assembly GCA_013397845.1. Taxonomy (NCBI): domain Eukaryota; kingdom Metazoa; phylum Chordata; class Aves; order Passeriformes; family Melanocharitidae; genus Melanocharis; species Melanocharis versteri. Next base: position 922,037 of record VZTG01008006.1, read on the forward strand.
GAGTTTGTCAGTTCACCTTGGGGCACCAGAGGGACAGTCTGTTCAGAAGCCATTAGGGAGCATTATGGTGAAGTTAGTGCTGGGGGCAGACAAATGACTCCAACCCTTGTCAGGTGCATCCCAGTCCAAGGAGGAGATGGTAAGGTATTCCCAGAAGAGGTCGTGGCTAGGGGCAGATACACTGCACATGTAGACAAGTTTTTGGAACAGAAGAAAACCTAGCAATGTGTTTCAGTATATCTTTTTTGACATGCATGAAGTATGTTTTGCTATGATGGACTCTTTGAAGCGGGGGAGGTGGGTGGAGAAGGCATTTCTAGGACAAGAGATGACAAAAAATATGTGCTACATGTAAGTACATAAAATAATGGGATGATGAAATGTCCACAGGCTGGTTATATACTAATAGATTTCATCCCAAACAAGTGGAAAAAGACACAACCCCCCTTAAAACTTACCCAAAGGGAAGATATTTCATTTCCAGAGCTCAGTTAGTGGAGCATACTTTGTTTTTACTTCTCGGTTCATAAAGATCTCATCTTGCTCTCACTGAAAATATTTGCTAGAAATCAAGGGTGAATTCCCTGCTTAGCATGCTGACATGGGAGAAAACTGCTTTATATCTCCTTTTTTACCCTTCATCTAGAGTTTGGCTGGGGGTTCCCTATTTCAAAGAGAATTTACTTGTGCTAAACCCCTAAATCCGTATGCTTTCTATAGTGTAATGAAAACTACACTTTTTCAGTGTTTGTTCTGCATACTTTCCAATAACTGAGGGGAAAATGCTACCTAATACATATTTGAATAGAAAATGCTGCTCAGGGAATATATTAAAACTCAGCTCTTTGTTTGAAGGGAAGTTGGTCTGATGTTACTAAACACTCTAAAGTAAACAGCTCCTGTTCTGTTCACTTTTTTTAAAGTGTGGGATTGTTTTCTGCCTCTAAAATATGCAGTTTCATTAAAGAGAAGATAATTGACAATAAAAGCAGGGGAAGAGTGGGCATTCTGATCTTAAATGCTACTTAAGTGACATAATATCAGAAGAAAACTGCTTTGCCTACTTAACAGGCTGGAAGCTTCTCTTATTTTCTATCAAACAAGATTTTCAAAAATCACTTTACAGCTTATAAGCAGTATGCAGGCTTAATTGTTTCCTTATGCTCCTTTCTGCAAATATACTAAACGATAACAATCAATTAGCTATCTGTGTGCCAGACTGTTTCTTAATGTGGAATGCCTGCTGTGCCTTAATTTTTGCCTCGAACAGGTATTTTCACAGAGCTAATTCGTAATACCTTACAGTCTCAGTATAATCCCAACTAAACATTTTGATACTCGGTCCCATGACTGCCTCTTGGAGTTCTTTTGCCAAGGGGTTCATTCATAACCTGTCAGGGAATATGACACACACCTGGACACGTGCAGATGCCAGTGTGAGACAAGTCATGTGGAATGCCTGAAGGATGTAATAAATATTGCATGCAATGCAAATTCTGTTGACAGAGATATCTGAGGGAGGGTGAAATTCTTATCTTGCCATTTGAAGGACTTTGTATGGAAATGAACCACCGGTAGTGCTCTAGGAATTGCCACATTGCATCAGAACATTGAGTCTGATTTCTTGCCTTCAGCAATGTCTACTGCTCTGTAATCTGGTTATTCAGAGAATGAAGGACTACCCTTCTACCAATATGCTAATATAAGTCACTCAGAAAGCAGCTATACTTGTTCAGGGATGAGGGGTAGACTCCTTGTTAATTTTTTTCTTTTGCAAGCTATGACCTGCTTCCCTGAAAGATGAGAGTACAGTGTCTTCAAAACACATACACACTGACACGGCTACAACAGGTCTAATTACTGCACTTTAAAACAAACAAACAAATTCTGAAAATATTTTGTGTCCAGTTTCTTTAAGTGCACTTGCTAGAACTTTTTACCTGATCCATCTTACCTGGTATTTTCCCTGTACACCAGCTGCAGAAAAGCATAAATTTCTCACCACGTTTCTTTTCCAAGTACATCAGTTAAAACCCTTCCCTTAGGTTGCTAAATGTGACTGGTGTTTAGAAAGACGTGTTTTCTTGAGCTTGGCTGGTCTTCAGTTCCAGCTGCAGTCCGAGCTACCGGGTGAGGTGGATCAGGCTTATAGGGACTGCAGCTGGGAGCCTGGATGCACAGAGTAAACTGTGTTATCTTCATTCTGGTCAGACATAACCAGCATTTAGACATTTACTTCTTATATTTCAAGCTAAGCAAGTGTAGTCTCAATGTATTTAATCAATTTGCTGAGTAGGTCCTCTGCAAATGGTGACTGTTATGACTAAATGACATTAAATGTCCCCTGTAGGCTGCAGTGGGAGCTTTGCACAAGGGTTTGCATGCAGCTTTATGATCCACCGTAAATATTATTCACATGCAAACTTTAATGGCACTATTACAATGTTCTCCTTTATCCTAGAGATACCTGTTAATGCTAAGCATCCTTACTTAAGTTTATTTTCTAATTATTCCTCTTCCTCCAATTTCTTACAAGGAACATTGAGGACATATAGGACCTGTAGTCCATTTTATCCAAATTTGTGTCAAAGCATATGAGAAGCTATATACATATTTGTGTATATATATTTAAGAGACTATCAGAGTATAGTTTTTTTCTTGCAGTTTTCACTAACAGCTGTTGGAAAACAGTTATAGCCAGAGAAAATATGGAAAGATGTGAAACTTAGGGCACACTAAATACAATGCTTATTAAATTCATAGCAAGATCATTTCCTGTTCAGCAAAGCTTGCTCAGCCAGCCACAGAAAAAAAAAGGAGACAGATACCCAACCTGCCTTTATTTTCAGTGCTCAAATCTTGTGCATTTCATTCTCAAGGTTCAACAGTGTGTTTACACTAAAGCTTTATTTGGATCTGTATTATTGAAAGCCTGTCCTGGAGAGAAGCTCACAACACATTACCACAGAAATCACCCGCGGCAGTGGAAACTTAAATGCTACTTAATTGCATAAATATGGGCAAAACTCAAGGCGTCTACAGGCTGCAGCAGGGGTGGCTTAAAATAACATATTCACAAATTGCTCAGCTCTGGTAACAACTGATAACAAGCATTAATGCATAACACAGCAAAGAAATTTATACATTTATATCCATCTCCTCTCTACAAAGAACCATAAATGTTGTTCTTTCAAAATGTGTTACTGCAATGTGTGAGACTTGACTTGACATTGGTGTGATGAGATAAACTATTTGATTGGGGGTTTAGCATACTAGCAATGTACTTATCACAGTATTTGGCATTTATTTGGTGACTAGCGAGCCATGACAGATTATCTTTCCTGAGGAACTAGAAAACGGCACCTCCTTTCCACTTGCTGTCCTCTAAGCCTCTTCTGAATATCCTATTTACCTTCTGGAATCGCCTTGTTTTTCTCTGTGCCCAGTCTCCAAGGGGAAGCTTATCTTGGAGTTGTTCTCCCAGGTTAAATACATTGCCTCCATCTATTTCTCTAGCTGGATGAAAGCCTCTACTTATCCAAAGGCGTTTGAGGCTGTATTAACTTATGCTTTTCTCCCTCTGCAGTACATTGCAGTTGCCTTCTGAATGCAGGAGATCAGGGTGGCTTTGGGAGTTTACTGCTTGAAAGATTAATGGTGTGGATCACACTGAAAGAAAAGAAAAAAGAAAAGAGAAGAGAAAAGCTTCATGTGGATGTCCAGTGATTCTCACAGGTTCTGGGAGCATCCTACTTTCCAGATGTGTATATTTCAACTTTTGTTATTAAGTGATAGGACAGGTGGAGACACTTTTATCTTAAAAATATTGAACAAGCTACAAAGTAGTTCTCTCTCCCAGTTTTATGTTTACATCCAACAGAATGAGGCTTTTTTTTTTTTTTAACTGCTGCATACTGGCGTGGTCCAGTTTACTCAGCCTCTCTCTGCATTTCCAGAATCAGAAAAAATTGATCACAATAGAGAAACAGCAGCAGGGCACAGGTGAAGGCATTATATACTGTTACGTGGTCTTGAGGATGAGGAAGGGTAAAGGAAAAGTTAAAAAAAAGGTCAGCATTGAATCTTTCCAGCCTAACAAAGCAATCTGAAACACACTGCTTCATTTTCACATGTTTGTGGAGATCATTGATTCAACCCAGAGCCTGCAGTTTGACACAAGTGGGAATGGGCTAATTCACAAACTCAAAGCACTTGTGACATTTTGCTGGTGTTTAGTATACATGTACTCAATTCCTCCTCTGTGATTACCAAAAATACCAAGCTTTAGTCACATTTCCTTTTTGGTTGGAAAGGGGAAAGAGTAAAGGATGAAATGGTTTTAGCATTTAACTATATAAGGAATATCACCAGGATCATCTTGATAGAGCTGTAGCTGTCAGTGGGTGAGGCAATTACTAAATGAGGGCATGGAAATACCCTTGAATCAAGATTCTGCAATAAACTGTCATATTTATGGGTACTAGAGAGAATAAATTTGTAGTAAAATATGATTTATTATATTTATGCAGATTTGGAAATTGCTGAACAGCTGGGCAGACAACAGCTGTGTACGTGCGTATCTGCTTGTGCTTTATCTTCTGCAGGGATACAAGAATTCCTACACCAACCATTTGCAGAGATGGGTTCTACCAGTTGGAGAACATAACAGCCTTCCCTTAGGTACACCCACCAAGCATCTGTCCAGCAGTCACCTTAAATACCCAGCTCCGAAATGCTCCTGCAACACTTACCACCTTTTTCCTCTCCACAGATATTTCTTACCCCCAGATTCTTAAAGTGCTGAGTTTTATGCCTTTCTGAAGAGTGGGACACAGATCAGATTATTTTTTTGGCTTCAACTTGTTTTCCCAAAGTGCTTGACTCTTACTGACAGTCATTGTCTTCCATACTTTCACCCCACCAGCAGGCTTTCTGTGCCTCGGGATAATCTTCACACCAAAGAGCCTGATCTTCTGATGTGCTGATCTCCTCCCATTCCACTCGGCTGCAGCTGGCATTGTGAGCACTCAGCACTACTGTAAATTAGTCTCCAAGTGTGTAACTGGTAGCATGCGTTCTTTGTAAGCACTGGCTCACTTGAGCTGAGCTGCTGCTTTAGTAGCTTTGAACTTTCTTAGGTCACTGAAGCACAATTCATTTCCTATTGGAGTTGGTGATTGCACGGGAAAGTCTTTATCTTGTGAGAGACAAAGGGAAAGGATGTATTGGGTTTGTGTTCTTATATGTTGTACCCTTCCCTTTCTGTTTTCCTCCTGTTAACCCCTAAGTCAGTGACCTGGAGAGTAAAAACAAACTAGGTGACTGCTATACAGAAGAAGAAAAATATTTTGTTTTAAACTCTGTTTGCATGATGTCATGCACTGCTCACTAGTATCTCTACAGGTTTATTGAATTTTAATTCACAGGACTAGCTGGAATTGTAAATTTCATTCTATGTTTTCCTAACATAATTTTCCTAATGAGTCCTATTAGGCAGATCACCACCTCATATGACCTGCAACCTAAGGCTGACAAAGACACTTTCTAAATCATATTGGCTGAAATGTGTAACTGCTTATATGAACAAAAATCAATGACTTTCTGCAGTGGACAGACCTAACACGTCAAGACTGTCTCTGCAGTTCTGAGGTCACACAGTTTTCAACATTAACCTCACCATCTCTGAGCTTCCCGAGCCAGATATGCAAAATTCCCAGGAAAGCTCCCAGCCTGCTTTGAGAAAGCTCTTCTTTGCTATTTAAGACACTGAACTTTTGCCTCCGCTCAGGCTGGTAACTGGAGGTAGTCACGAGTGCTGGCTGCAGCTACATGTGCTTGTTCCCAGAACACAGCAATGCATTACCAGCCTGCCTAAAGCTCTCCTCAGCAAAGGCTGCTCAAAGCTAAGCCTATTTGTCTGCCTGCCTCACCGATATTCCATTGTAATCCAGCTCCATTGTTTCTGCGGGAGTCAGCTACATAACTGCAGTATTTCAATCACATAGCACAGAGGATGTCAACTAATGGGATTTCAAATTCTTTCACTAAGGTGTTACTGAAACGGGATGACCACAGCAAAATGGCTGTGGGGCAACTGTTTGTAGCTCTATAAAGGTGATGCTGGGATGCACAATAGCTGCAATGATTGCCTGCTTAGCATACACCACCGTAATTCATCCTGACAACAACGCTGTCCCGTGGCCAAGGCAGGTTAAATGATGTTGCAAACACTGCTCAGAGAGAGAGATGGCACTGCAGTCCTCTAGCTGGGGCTGCTAGTAAGGACAAACCCTGTGCAGAAGCTGGAGGAAGAAAATAAACGTTTAATTGCCAACTCATCCTTTGCATTTATCTATTTCACCTGGGAGCAGTGCCTTCTAATGGAACAAAGATATTTTCAGAACGGAATAAAACCAGCATGGCCTGAATAGTTAAAAGGCGGGTCGAGGTTCCAACACCATAGAAACATTAGAAAAGAAATGCTCCATTTCTGCCCCCTCTTAGTCCCCCCAAACATCCTTTATTTGCACTAGAAGAGCTTTCCATTATGGTATTATGTGGTCTGTGATTATCTGTTGAAAGAAAAAGCTACAGAACACTCAAGTCACACCCTAAAATCAGTGCACCAAGTACAGTGGTCATGCTATTTCTTGTTCTCCACGACTGTTTGTGGTAGTAAATTATAAAAAAACTTGGCCCTTCCAAAGCATTTAACATCATTAATGTGTTATAAAAACAATTAATTAAGCTTCCTCAGGAAAAACATCTGTGCCTTTTGCCTCCCACATCTTTCCCTTTTGCAGTCAGGTTTCCAACTCTGCAGATTTGGGAAACAGTTTGTATGAAAGAATTTGGGAGAGATTCTCTGACATAGCAGATACGACTGGCAGGAAGGGCAAAAAAGGATATTGTTGATTTTTCCATTTACATTTTGGCTACTCAGTTGATCAAAATAAGGGAAGTTAGGGGTTACTTGGCTGTATGGCACTCTGCAGCTATTTACTATGGGTGGCTTTGTGGTTAAGAACAGCATCCCTTACTGCAAATGCAGCTCCAGACGTACCAGCCCTGAGCAGTACCTGACCCTGTCTCTCTGCAGGAGGAACTGAGGCGCTTTGCTTAATCAGTCCTAAACAACTTTATAGTGGACATTTCCCTCCCATGTAGTTGAAGAATCTTTCCAGAGAGACATGGGAGGGAGGGAGGGAGATGGTAGCCTTGCCTAGTGCAGCAAAACTGTCTTTACTAAACTAGGACAGTTTATGAACTGGAAGAGTTTCTCATGGTCTTTGTAAGTAAGTGGTCAGCTGATGGCAATATCAGCATAGTTTGATTACCTAAATTAGATCCCAATTGTCCACCTTGGTTTTACAGCACCTACATTAAAAATAAATTAAATGTGAAATGAGACACCAAGCAGAGTCCCATCAGTAAGCTACAAGTGGAGATCAATTTGAAATATGTAATCTAACATGAAGGAAAGAAGATGCCAATACATACAGAGAGCCAGGGAAAGGAAGCAAAAAGAACTTGACTGGAGAAAGTGACACAAAGGAGTTGTTTGTGCCAAATAATCAGATTAACTCTAAGTGGAGTTGGGAGATGATGGTTTGCGCAGAAGGCCTAGAGCTGCAGAGAGTTAGTTGTCTGACTTTGGTTGTAGTAAATGAGTTATATGATGAAATACCTTTGAAAACCTGGTCCTTAAAATGCTTAACTGTGCTCAGCTGTCACAGAATTTGTAAACCTCCCATAGGTACTAAAGAAGTGAGCAGGTGGGACAAGACAAATACATTGGCTTTGCAAAAGAGCTGCAGAGCAGAAGCTCTGACTGTGACAGCCACAGCTGCCCACCGATTACCCAGGAAAGGGTGGGGTGGTTTATCTGCTGCTAAATGCTTCCCGAGCAGGTTGATCTCCATGGCTGATGTAGCTGCAATCCAGGGGAGGGAGCTGCTTTCTGCTCCCACAGCTTTTCACTCCGGAGACCAAGCTGAGCGCTATGCTGGGTAAGTGTGGAAGGAGTAGGCTGTGCTGATTAAAGTTGGTTTGCAAATGAAGCTGGGTTGGTGGGGTGTTGTTAGGAGTGTTTTTTTCTTGAAACATTACGTGTGTAGTGCTGACTTTCTACTACTAACACATTTCAGAATATCTTCGCTTCTGTGGGCTTTGCTGTCTCTCAAGCAGTTCTAGTTTCATATGCGTGTTTAGGATGTACGAATGTATGTTGTATTTATTTCCCTTTTTTGGAATTATTTTTTCTTTATATTAGAAATCCCTTCCCTTTGTTTTAAATAATTTAACTAACCTGGATCTTGAAGTGTCATGAGGATTAGCTTAAATACTTTTACTGTGCTTGCTTTGAAGATGTAGAATACTATTCAAGTGCTAAGATTTAAATATGGGCTGTGAAGAAAGTGCTGGTGATTGAATTTTTAGAGGTGACATGTTAGATAACACCGAGTTTGTTATTTAAAGGCAAAATGAAAGTCATGGAGAACTGCAAAGTATGAACAATAGAGAAAACTTCTTAATGACTTTGTAGAAAACAATATATCTCTCTTTTATGGATGCTTAAAAACCTCCAGGGTTTGATATGGATTAGAATACTTAAAGGACTGTGATGGGAATGGCAGTCAAAGCCCATATTTTGGCCTGGGACTATCCTGTGTTGTTATGGATGACAGATATAATCAACACTTCACAGTTTTTTATTGTTTTAAATTTTGATCCATGTATGCAAAACCAATAGAATAAAGACACAAGAGCTTTACTATGTGCACTACACCCCCAGAGGACAAGGAAATACAGATGAACAGGCCTTAGATGGAAAGGTTAAAATTTTTCCTCTAAATCAAATACCATTCTGCAGAACAATATGGCACAGATATGAATAGGTTAAAGTATTCTGCTAAATATGCTGTCAAAGCTCCAGGGAAAAAAAAAAATCACAGTTTAATTCCAGTTTTCTTCAGGGGGTACAAGTATACAGATTGTGGTGTTGTATTCTACGCAGCAGATATAAAACCCAGGTGGCAAATTTTCTTTCATTAATAAAAAATTATAATGGAAGCTTAATAATATATGTGCGTAAGGATTGATGTGTTTCTAGTTTTTCTCTTTAAACAGAGAACATTTTAAAGTCTGCCTGAAAAATAGTATTAATGACTCTTTTGCAGAATGTGCAATAAACATTTAGTGTTTCCTCTGTTAGCATCTTCTGCAGCCACATTTCAGAAGGTTAAAAACTTCAAGTATGAAATGCTGCCTTCTGTTTTGAGCAGGGTTTTTTGTTTTCTCCTTCAAGAACTGAGAATATTTTTGACTAATTGGAAATGAGTTTGTTTTCCCCAAGCAAGCTGCTGTATAAATTATTTGCATAGCCTTAGTCTTGCTGTGTATCATCTGCTATTGTGTGTTCTCAGGAAGACAGTGCTCCTTGGATGTGCTGGAACATTTCCAAACAGCCCAAGTGGCAGCTTATATCAGTTTGATTCCGTGGTTTACTAAATCAGCATAAAGATGGAAGCAAATCTATTTTCTATTTGTTTCAGCAAGCAGCTTTGTTTCACATAACACTATTTCACCACACTTCATCTGACATAGAATAATCCTTGTAACACATTCTGTGTAGGATGCTGGAAGGATGTTCTAAAAGAAAGGGAAAAATATGTTCTCAAAGGGACTAGCACTTCTAAAGAGGATGAAAGGCCAATGAATAGTTGTTTAGTATTTCTGATGCCTTTTTCTTCACCTTTCTCCAGAGATTTTGCAAATATATTTTGACAGAATACAGTTGTCTGCACTGTAAAACACAGAATGCTTCTACCTCGCCAAAAATATGATGTCAGAGTGCAGAAACTATCAATAATAAGATATATTTTCTATTTTAGAGGGCTCCCTAAATCATGAAATGGAGTGAAAATCTAAATTCTTGATTCCCTGCAGGCCTAGGCAGAATTTAAGCACTATTTTTGCTGATTAGCTAAAGAAACTGATGCATTTTGTGAGAGTGTGTTGGATTTGGAGAACTCAGGGAGATTTGGAAGTATCTTTTCGCGCTGTAGCTGAGGTAAAAAGGCTGCGGGATGAAAACATCTAGGGATAGCAGCAGTGGGTAGAGAGCCTTGTATAGGCCAGGAAAGCCAGGTGGCAAAATCAGGAGAACTATGTACAGCATGTGTCTGTTGTGTACTTGGTAAGCTAGCCTTGGACCTTTGGGCTGTGTTGGGTATTTTTCCTACAAACAGGGGGCTCAGACTCCCCTTTGGTTTCACTGCAAGGTTTCAGTTTGAAGTTATGAGTCAATACAGGTGATCTAGCTTGTTGTCCTTGGCATCTGGTGGGTAGGTGCATCCTTTATGGGACTTTAGCAAAGGAAATCTTTTGGGAAAGGTGGTCAGTGTTGGAAGTCCTTTTTATGTACTGCCGAAAAGCTTCTCCAGATACTGCAGCAGCGACAAGAGGGTACCATCATGGTAGATGGGCAGCAGTAAAACCGTGAGGTTTTTTTTCCAGGATCTGGCCTGGCATTTATTACCTTCGTATTTGGGTGCTTCCCAGATATTAAGGGACCTGTATGCAACATCCAGTGCTCTGCCAGCAGCAGCCAACAATAAAAACTCATATTGGAAGCGACTGGAAGAGGAGGCAAACACTGCTTAAGCTTCACTGTTGCACGTGGGTGACTTTTACACCTGTCCTAGTTTAGCTTTCCAGGGTAAAGCAGGTAAGCTTCAAACTTGCTTGATAATTCAAAAACCCCCACCTGCAGATGGATGTCTGCACTGGTAACCCTGCCATGGCCAGGTTCAGCACAGGAGATGGAGATGCCCCACGAAAGAACATCCTAAGGTTGTTGTTGTGCTCTCTCTGAAGGTTTGCAGAGGTCTCCTTTTCCCTAGCAGATGTTCTGCAGCTGGCTATTGCACAGCAAGTAGGCAGCAATAACTCTTTCCCTTGTTTTAATGAAACAGATTTTTACTAAAATAGTTATAAGTATCTACCCTTGGCAGTGTGTGATCACAGAAAGTGCTTGCATGAGATCTTCAAAGGCATGCTTTATGAAGTTTTGTAGCAAGCTAAAGGCATCATTTTAGCTAAAGGTGGGGGGAGTCATTGGGAAAGTATAATGGAAACATATTGATCTCTGCAATAATCACTGTCCTCATCCACCTTCATTCTGGAGACTAGTATCACTCAATTCAGGGCTGCTTAACCCCTCAAAATAATAGAAAAACCAGTAATTGATATAAAATATGATCATGAAATTCAGTAGTAGTAGAAGAAAATGTGTTAGGATTGTGTCTGAGGCTTTGCTTTCAGGTAACAGTCACTTGATTACCGAGAAGCAGAAGAACTAGAACAGGTGAAGGCTGTAATCTTTTCAAAGAAATAAATTCTGTCAAAAGCTTCCCTATGGGGATCTGAGTGTTAAGCTTGGGGAAAGAAAATCTGGAATTAACTCCATTAGTTATATAAGCATATGTGACTATTCTTTTCCTACAGGGAGTATGCTATAAATTGAGTCAATCCAGCATGGCTCAAGGGCTTTCTGGTTTGTTTTGCTTTTATCAGCTTGTAAGGTCACTTATGAACTCACAGCTCAAGAGAACAATCACATGGAGGGTCTCTGGCAAACATTGGGAGGACACAAATCTGAAAGTGCTCATCAATGACAGCCTATTTCTCATCTGTTCCTTAGAAGGACAGGAATTTTCAACTGATTTGAAATTTCACTCATCAGGGTGTGTGAGGATCAGCTGTGGGGCTGATCAACAAAGAGACAGTATTTTTCTCAAAAAAACCTTCCCAGGGAGGATCACAAAAAGATAATTAATTCCAAAGAACAACAATTCCAGTGAGATAATTCACTTTTCTCATATGTATGTTATTAACTGCTGCCACAGCAGGACTGAGTGATATTGTCTGTAAAGTCCAAATTACACAATAGATTAACTTAGGGGAATTTTGAAAAATAAAATGGAAAACATATGGAGACAATATGAATGTCTCCTCAGTGTGAGGACCCAGACTAGATCATTACAAAGGGGTGGCACCTCCTTCCTGTGATCTTGCATCGTGTTTGGCTACTCACAGACAGGAGTATTGCCATGATTTGTATCGCCCAATTCTGCAGAAGAGGCAGGCATTCTTCAGAAACTGAAGGATCCAATTTGAATCATGACTCTGACTATTGAAAGCTTATTTATTTTAATCACATGCATTTTTCTGTGGTTTATTTCCTAATAACTGTGAATACTTCAGCAGAAAATATCAGTTGCTTCCAACAGTTAATTTAAGTGGGAAATCCAGATGGACAAGCCCATTCTATTATTTCATTCCTACAAGAAACAGTTGATTGGCTCTTGGTCCTTATTGAACATGCTACTGGTATTTGCTCTAGGATGCCCAATGTCTGTTATTCCTTTATTACTCTTCTTCTTGAGACTGATTTCAAAGTTAGACAAGACAGGCCCAGGTGATCCTGCTCACCTCAGTGTGTCCCTGACAGCTTTTGCTTTATAGTCTAACTATATACCATGATGTGGTCCAAACCATCGAATTGCAATAATTTTTAAAATTATTTTTATGTTTGGGGTTTTTTAAAAATAAAAATAATTTGTTCGGGCTGCAAATAACATAGGAATATGAATGCAATATCTGATTCAATTAGTTATCTAGGTTTGAGGAACTATTTGAAAACATAAAAATACATAATGTCTGGCTAAATCAGGCTGAGTTCAGATATTCTGTGCTATCAGAATGCTGCACTTGAGACTAGTGAAAAGGAGATGAGAGCAGCAAGGTTAGAGAGGGCAAGTTAGAAAGCTCTGACTCGGAAAAGTAATTCAATCTTCTCACCTGGAGAGTCACTGTTAAGTACAAGCCATGAATTGCACTGTTGTAGTTCTGAATGGCATTTAAGAACTGCAGCGAGCTGTTGTACCCAACCAAATACCATGAAGGGGAATGGAGGTCAGCGTTTGTGCTTGGGTGCCTTTTGAATTTGTCACTTTAAAGCGTACATTCTCTGAATGCTGCTGCATGCGTGCTCCCAAGCAAAAGCATTCAGTGAGAATTGGAGGGCTCCATGCTAACGCGTTCATTCTCCTGTGTTATTTTATGTTTCATTGCCCTTTGCTGAAATCTTGACCAAAATGTACTAACTTTTCTCCCATGCCAGTGGCTTGCCTTTGAACCCCCAGGAGGAAGGCCATGGCTATAGAAATTTGAGCACTCTGCCTAATAGCACAGCATAACCCCATCACAAATAATCTGTCTTGGAAGTTGTTAGTGCCAGGCTCTACCACTGTTCTTGTGTTCTATTATTGTTAGAGTGCTGTTTGACTACAAATTCTGTTTATTGTCCTTTTGGGAAGGTTTCTTCTCTCTTACTTTCCAAAACAAATCTAAGTGTTCACTATTTAAATTCTTACTTCATTAGGTAACTAAGCCAATAAAGTCTGTGAGGAAAATACAAGGAAACAATTTTGAGGGCTAGTGTGAAGAAACTGAAATGTGTTCACAACCACAGAAAAGAAGCTAATTATATGAGGACTTAATATACATACACCCACAGACATGCATGTGTGCATGAAACCTGACACATACGTGTACCCATTCTGGTGGCTAATTATGTTGTAGATCATTTAACAAACTCAACTCTACTGTATCCTTCTCTTCTTCTGGGTTGCAGTGTCCATATAGGAATATCTGATGTGAAATTTGCTAATCCAAGGTGAAGAGAGAAACCCTTCTAGTTTGTCATGACACGCACCTAGAAATATTTCTGTTGTATGATTCTCATCAGCATTTCAAATACCAAGATATTTTTAATTAAAAAGAAGAAAAGGTAGTATCTTTTCGCGCATAGTTCTCTTACTGCCTGCAGAACAACTCTGGTTGCAGTGGAAAATTCCCTTGTTTTTCTTTAAAATTAGTAGTTCTATTTATAACCAATAGTTCTACTTACTACCAAATTTATTGGTAGTACTATGTGCAAGAAAAAGGAAGCAAGGATCCTGTTATGTGTGGGTATCATGGATAATCCCAAAGAATAATACTGCATGAAAACTAGAGTACACTTGAGGCTAAAGCAGAATAATCTCCTAATGGAGGTATTTGCTGCGGAAGACAAGTGGCTCTCCTGATGATAATATAATTAAGAGCTTTTTGTAATAACCGACCCTGCCAGCTATACACTTAGTGAAACTACTGGCCCTTACACACAAGGTACTCTGGTGTCTGTGTAAGCAGGTGCCACCATGGCTTGAATTGCTCTCTGGTGCTGTGCAGGTAACCAGTTTGCAGCTCAGTCAGTGCTGCTTTTCAGCCATGTCCTGAACACTCAGTCACAAGTAACAGGTGACAGCACAGACTTGGCACAGAAGATGTTTAAATAACTTTTTCTTAGGCGAGAATTCTGTTCCAGCAGGGTGAACTGCTAGATTCATTTGCATTTACCTCACTAAAAATGCATGTACTTACTGTGAAAGGGGTGGGTGATACGGCGACCTAGTGGGGCTTGTTTTTTCAATGTGTAAATAATTTGCTTTTGGAATAATATGTTCCAATACTGACAATGCAGCCTGAAGCAAGAACTGAAAGAGCCAATATAAACCTGGGCTCAAAGAGATGTGGATTGTTTTGAGGTTTTTTTGTGATTTCATCACATGCAGTGTAATCGGCCACTACAGTTAGTGTCCTAAATTCCTAGACTGTTTAAGAGAAGATCCTGACTTCTGTGAATTACTTTATAGCACGTTTAGGAACTTCCTGAGCAGTTCTTGGTGTTTTCTTTCTCAGTAGGCTAAATCATAATACTGTTTACTTGCATTTCAGCCACAATAAAGAGACTTTCTGACCAATCTTGGAATAGATGAATTTAGACCACTCCTGTAAATACATTCATGTTTTGTTTGAGATTATTTTCCAGTGATTTTCACACACTGTTGAAAATTCTTTTGTAGTTTTAGAAAGAAACTGCAAACGTGTGCTAAACACTTGAGCAAATGCCTCCTCGAAACAGTAATTAAATTAATACAGAAAATAAATTAAAATATTTAAAACTTTAAATTTCCATCTGTGTCATGGTGAGATCTGTGTGTTAACAGCCTCGTCTCATAGTCTTCTCTCTCTCAGGTTCTTCCTGGCAGGCTTGCAGAGTCCTGACCTAGTTTTGTTTTGCCTCATGATAGTTTAGTCACTGTTTTTGTCAACTGTAGCAAGCAAACAGTTAAACAGAAATGTTGGCTTCTTGTAGATTGTTGCTTTCTCCCCAGCGGATATTATTTCCTCTAAGAACCCATCTCCCCTTGCTGTATCAAAATTGTTTTTTTCCCAGCACCTAGTTATTTACCTGGGTATCCGAATACGATGCTATGGGGGCAATCTCTAACACCATTCTAGTTTGGCCATTGTCAGCATCCTTGCTACTGCTTTGAGCTGGCTTGGAGGGAGGGAAGTAAGGATGAAGGAGAGCAGGAGGGGCCAGGTGGAAGGCTGGGGAGAATCCCACATATTTCTGCAGCTATTCTCAAGGAGAGACAGGGTACCACGGTAAAACTCCAAAAGCTTTGTTCAAGGTACAGCAGAGCTCCTGTTTGAAATATATTCAAAGCTAAATTTTCCTGCCTCTCCAGTGAACTTACTTTGTGCAGCAGTGTGTGTTTTGACTGTGCAAAAGAAAAGCTCCAAGCGATGCAAATAATGGCCTTCTGAAACCTGGATAGAAATAAACTGGGCACGCTCTAGAAATGTAAATGTCAGTAAAATCTCAAGTGGGTTTTAAGAAACTGCTTTGAAAATTCACATATTTGCTCTCACTTAGCCAGGCCTTCTGTTGGGGAAGCTATGTTAAAGGAAGAGATTTTCACTTCAGCAAAACAGTCTTCATTTCTGTTTGTGAAAACAGAATTGAACACAGATCTGTCAGCTCTTTACCCAGCCCTGATGCTGGTCTGTTGAACTATGCCAGTCAGTGGCCTGGTGCCTTTACCCTTCTAGTACAGAGCTGCTGCCATCTTGGAGGGATTGCTAATGCTTCACTGTGTGGGATTTAAAAATTGTAACCAGGGGAAGGAAGGAAATGCTCTTGAAGTTGCAATAGGGTAATTTTCTGATTGTCATTTTTCTTTATCCCCCCACCATCTATTAATTATTCCAAGACCTTTAGTCCCAACTGAAACCTTACTAATGTTACAGCCCTCAGCACCCCATAGCAACAACAGCAAACTGCATGGTTCACAGAAGGAGAGCGTGGCTGCAAAGCCTGATGCCCTTGATTTTTCCAAAAGAGGAACTCTTTACTGCTCATTATTACACTAGATTTTTACAGGACCACAACAATATGCAGTTCTCTTTATTCTTATCAGGAGAAAATATATAAATGTTAAATTGCGAAGCAAACTGTCCAAGGATATAAAAGCTATGTCTGAGCTATGAGCTGAAAAAGCTGTCCCTCCTTCCTCCCACTTAACTTCTGAACCACTTGCCTCTCAGTTGTTCATGACTTCACTTAACAATCAGGTTTATTCTTCCTTTTAATGAAAACTCTCAAAAGATTTTGATTTATATCAGGAAGGACGTAAATATCATCCTGGACAAAGTTCAGTGGATCTGGTCATTTCTCCTGTGGCATCTGCCTCTGGAATGATAGTTCATTAAGGGAATTAAAGGAGAGGATTAGTCCAATATAATAAAATCTCCCTCTATCCCAACTCCAAAGCTATGCAATTCTACTTCAGGCACCTTTAACTGCAAAAGATAACTTAATTTCAGACCACTAAAATGGAGGAACTCTGTTTGTAGATAGGTGTTGCATTTAGTGTCACACAAAAAAAATCTAGGCAACCCATATACTCTGACACTTTCTGGTGCTAGCAACCATCCTGTTTGCATGTGAACCCTTGAATTTAAATTAAACCAGTCCTTAAAATCCCTAATGTACCTTGTCCTGACAGCTTGCTTCCATGACTGTTATACAAATGCCAAAACAGGTGTAAAGTAAATCTTAGCTACTAATGTGTGGTGTTTTCAGAGTCAATAAAATCTGGTGCTGCACTTTCTCCAAATGCTGTTGTAAATTTTATTAAAATGGAAAGCCAGATACAGTAAGTTTATCTCCATCTATAAGGTATTTTCTTTATCATGTACTGCAGCACTATAAAGACACAACTGACCTATGGGAAGAATTATGTCACATCTTGATAAAGGAAATCCTAGAAGGCCTTGAAAACAATTAAAATATTATAAAACTGTATTACGGAGTGCATAATAAATTACAAGCTATTTTTAAATTTGATGCTTTCTGGTGGATTAACAGAAATACTGTAGTTTTACTGATATTAGCACTAATTCTAGTAATATGTCTCTGGAGGAAAATGAAATAAGGAGTATTACCCACCTGAGGATGACTAAAACAATTATCTTTCCAAAACATTTTCTATTTAAAATATGTCTCTCTATGCTTATTTTTTTCCTGTCCTGGATGTTGACATGCAACATTACTTGTACTTTTGGTGCAGAAGAAACAGGTTGTTACGTGACTTACAAAAACTGATGGTATGCTCTCAATAATAAAAACAGACAGAAAAATGAGATGCTGATAATCCTCTTTAAAATATAGGGGCAAGAAAGGTCTTTACTTGTCATACACATAAATTTTAAAAATCTGCATTATGAACACATTTCATGTAGATGTTCCCAAATTGGTTGGATCCAAGTTCTGATTCCTTTGTTCCTGAGATGTAGGCTGTAACTATAGAGCAATATGAATAACCTTCTGGAGCTATGGAACTTGCTTCCAGTGAAAACTTTGCAAATTGAATTATCTTTGCAAAACCTGGTATTTTACACCAAAGGCCATATGTCCATAAAATCTCTTACTTGGCTTAGAGTGATCTATGGCAGGATGGCATTGCTCAAAAAAGGGTTCTTTAAAAATAGTCAGACCACTAAGTCTTAGTGTTTTACCACTATAGTGAATGTGTGAATCTTCAACTTTCAGTTTGGGGAAGCTGTTAACGGAGGGCTTAATGACCTTTTGAAAATTCAAAACCAACTTTGAGCAAAACATCAAGGTCACCAGAAGTCATAAAAATATCAAAATCAACAAACACATCACTTTTGTAATTTTCCAAGGACCACTGTGTGGAGCTTATTTGGACTGTTAAACAGACTTACTCTGAGTCTTTCTGTTTCTTACTTTATTGGGACTCTTGAAGTAATGTGGAAGTTTTAGGTTGTTTGTGTTTTTCTCTTCTCAAAGTTAGCACAGCAATGGCATGCATTCTTTTTTCCAGCTTCTAACAGAGCAAGAATACAGGGATAGGGATGACTTAGGCTGTGTCCTGTCCAGTGTCTGAGCTGGTGGATTCAGCATTCAGTATTAACTAGACTGGAGTGTGCCACAGGACAGGATCTTCCTTTCTTTGCTGCTACCACCTGTCAGGGAAAGGATGTGCCTTGAACTGTTGGTCTAGAAGAGGCTGCTTTTGTGAGAGTTGGTTTCTCAGGAGTGGGAGTCCTGGATGGCTCTGGAAGTTAGAAAACTTTACAGTGGTACACGACAGGGTTGCCAGTAATGGAAGGAGATGGATCTTTATGCCTCTGACTTCTGGGATATAAAAACAGTATTAAATAAGAAACCTAAGCATTCAAAATGTAAAATGCCAATGGGATTACCTCTGCAGTTCTAATTATTTTTAGTCATTTATTATCTTAATTATTGGCCAAATTATCTTCTAAATATAGTCTTAGATTACATGCATAATAACATGTTTTTGTTCTAGTGCTTCTGACTTGTTTATGGGCTGGCCAGGTGCAGGTGGAGGGCAGCTGTTTAATACTCTGTTTGCTCCACCCTGCCCCAGCGTGGCTCTGTGCCACGTGTTACTTCATGACAGTGAAAGCACTTCCTGAAGACAGGTTGCCTAATTTGCTAATGGACACTATCATGCCATTCACTGTAATATGAAACCTCCACATTAAAAATTATGATGGTTTTATAGGAAAGAAAGTGAGTCACAGGGAAAAGAATTAGTGTCCTTTTATGCTGCTGTCCAATACAGGGCGCCTAAGATTATTTTTTTTTTCAGAGCACTCAGCATTATGTATCAATCAATATGATCAAAGTGTAACTCCTACTATCTTCAATTGCAGCTGCAAGTACCCAGTGCATTGGTAAATAAGCCCGTATGGTTTCAAATTCTGAGTCCAGAAAATAAGGGAAAATAATATCGGTGCCTATTAAATCAGAGACCACTGCAGTGGATTTCTGTTAGAGACAAGTTCAGAACCCACCCCTTCACAGCTGCTTTCAATGACTTAAATCATCAGACTTCTGCAGCTCTTCTTTAAAACCATTTCTCACGCACTGTATCATTTTTTCCAGTAAATGAAGCAGTGATCTTGTAGGAAACAGCACATTCATGTCACGCTGATTCAAATTCATCTTTTGCAAGTTTCATCTTTTGAACTAGAAAAGGAAGGACAAATGGAAAAAAAAAAAAAAACCAACCAAAAACAAACCCCAAGCCTCACTCCTAACTCCAATTAAAAAAAAAAAAACATCCAAACAAACTCAAAGCCAAACAACCCACAACCCCAAAACCTCCTTTGGGGAAAAGAATGGTGTGATCATGTAATTAAACAATTCTGAGATCTGTGTACCCAGGCTGAATTCCTGTCTTTCTTTAGTCTTGTGTTCAGTGCTGCAACTTTAATTTTAAGTTTGCCAACTGTTCCAACAAGGCAATATTCATAAAATCTTTAATTTATTAAACACCTTAGGATCCACTTAAAACTGCATCTTTTTATCTTCTAGTTCACTATTACAGAGCAAGGCTGTCGAAGGCAAGACTGTTGTCAGCTGTAAACTTCTAAAATTGTTAATTAAAACAATTGCGTGGGATAGATTTTGTTAAAAATTTGTATGAGAGCTGTCAGATGTTTCAGAAGATGTACAGGTGTTTTCCTTGAGTATATATGTTAATATATGTTAACTTTGTTAATAGTTTGAGATGGACTCTTTGAAGTATGGCAACGCTTTGCTACTGGCAACTTTCGGTGAAAACAATTTCAATAACAAGGCCTTTTCTTCACTTTATACCCAGTGGAGCAAAGTCTGTCGGCATTAGGGCACAGCATGATGGCTGGCTAGAGCCTCTGAAGGCTCCAAGGAGAGTGTGGGTTTGACAGGGCAGTAGGGTAGCAGTTTATGTGGATTCAGAGGAGTAAAGCTCATGATTCCAGATCTGTAAGCAGCTTTCGCTGCTTCTCATGCTGTGGCTAGGTAAGACATTAAATTTGCCAAGAGCAGAATTTCATGAAGAGAATCTGAACAGAAGGAGTAGAGATGGATTTCAGTATAGTTCAATTGGTTTCATAACTCGGGAATCAAATACAGAATGAGGTTTAAAAACAGGAATAGGTGTTTTTTGTGACTTTCTGACCATCTTCTGTAAAACTCTCCATATGACACCTCTGCTTCCAAGAAAATGTTGCTTACATTTGTGGTTGCACAAATCAAATTTTTTTCTGCATGTCTAAACATTGTGGCCGTAACATATCCAAATGGAATCCAACATGAACAAAACATATCCAAGACAGGAGAAAATAAATCTGTGAAAACTTTTTTATTTCTAATATTTCAGTAATCATATTAAAGATCCATTGATAGCATGCTAAAATAATGCTAATTCATACCATTTCATGTAAAAGGACCACCAGTTACACTTTGTACTAGTTTATATCCTGTTTTGTGATGGTGTGAGCAGGATGTTGCTGAACAAGGTGGCTCAGATCTGACACTGCTGGGGTTGAGACCCTCTAGATGTTACTTGAGAGTGGTGTAAAAAAATACACCCTTTCCTCCCCTGCCCTGCATCAAAATTAATTCACTCCTGAATTAAATACATTTGTCTATTCTGCTGCGCTTTTAAGGTTTTCCTTCCAAGTGCAAAGAAACATTAGATAAAGCCTTGGGAAGGGAGAGGGAGAGGTTTGGGTTTTTGTTGTGGTTTATTTTTTTTTTAAGACAAATTGTTTGGATAATGTCAAAGCTTAGCCCACAAAAAGAGTAGCTGGTGAGATCTTTGGAGGAAGGAGCCAGGGTATGTCTCTGTTTCTTTAGTTCAGTAGAAGTCATTCTCCTACGCTGAAATGCTGCTTTTAAATTTTGTTCCAATTTAGGGCCTTCCATGCCATGATTGAAGTTGTCACTGGTTCCTTTTCCTAAGCTCCTTTTTTGTGCACAGCTGTATTCTCCAGGATAAAATCTCATTAGAGGATAAACTGACACGGCCGTATCTGAGTGTGAAACAGTGCCAGTGCTTTTGTGATGTTAGTTGTATCTCATAAAAATAGTGAAAGTGTACAGCATTGATAATAGAGCAAAGAATGTAAAAACTTTATAGTGGAGAAACCAAATACATCCTTGACTGAAGAACGTACAAGAAATACCTGTTGAGCAACCACATTCTCTGTTCAGCAGTTACCTGCAAATGACGGTGCATTTTCAAACACATCATTTAGCTTTCGAACGCCCTTCAGAATATTGCTGGTGGGCTTTCTTCTCCTGGAGACTGCAGCAAGTTATACATTTGTTTATCGTACTATTTTTATACAGGCAAAACATCTGGTGGCATAAGCAGACACAGCACTCTTCAGAGTTGCTTAGTCTGTTTTAATTAGAGGAAAGCTGTCTGGGACAGACACTGTCCTTCTCTAAGCATGTGGGTTTTTTGGTTTTGTTTTGGGTTTTTTTTTTCCTGCTTTTTAAAAAAATCCATTGTTTCTGTTAAAACACATTTAATTAAATAAATAAGTTACAAATAACAGATGACATACACTTTTACATTAGTATAAAAACACCCCAACAATCTGTAGTTCAATGTAAAATGATCACTGGTTAATAACCATCTTTGAAAACAGAAACCTGAAGCTCTCAGATGAGCATGTATTGAAAATAAAATGTCAACAGTCTGAAAAGATTAATGATTTGTAGGGTTTGCTTTTTCTGCTTCCAAGAACTTCTACAGACCTTTGTGTTTTAATCTCTGAATATTCATGCATTGTTAGGTGTGGCCAACACTTGATTTTAATTTGTTTCTTTCTTTCAACTAAACGTTCTTTAAAAAAAGTTGGGAGGCCTTGATTTGAGGGTGTGTGCATTAGAAAGGGGCTGGGGGGAAGAGCAGAACGTGCAAGGTCTGCAAGTGCTGTGTGGCTGTGCTAAATTGTTACCATGACACTGAATAATAGCGAGGTGATGAGCTGAATTTCGAATAGCAGTACTGGTGCCGAGCAATCCTCATCTCCTGCCAGTGAGACATGCAGAAGTATTCCATGACTAAACCTTTTTTTTTTTTTTT